>NW_017548920.1:178275-235379 GCF_001854935.1 Bemisia tabaci | reverse complement strand
GAATCCAACTCGCTCTGGATCCGCCACCATCTGTCAAAAACTGAAAATCCAGAGAAAATATTTTGAGTGAGAAGACAGCTAGGAGTTAAACTTGTTCTTTAAAATTGATTCGCACATACAGAAATGGAACACTCCAAACCTATTCTTTCCGATTACTAGCAGATGTGGCGTGGTTTTTGACTGAACCTAGTTGAATTAAAAATAAAAGCTGAAACAAAATATTTTAATTGCAGGCTATCGCTACGACGCAAGCCTTCACGGACAGATACTGCATCAAAACAAAAGGAAAACACCAGATGCGTTTATCGACCGCCAACATGCTATCCTGTTGCAGCGAGTGTGGGTTTGGCTGCAGTGGCGGGTAATTTGCTTCACTGTATTTTTCACTGGCGTGGCGTGCCTTGCGATGTATCGATTGATCTGCGATCTGCCACTACAACTTATATAAAAAGATCGATAAACAGGGTGTTCGCAACCAACACCTTAATAATCGATTCTTTACAGCTTCAAATGAGGAAATATCGAAAATCGGTCATCAACGCCTCGCCACTGATTCTGACACACAAAATTATAATTATTACACGCTGTGTACCTCTCGCAGGAACAAAAACTAATCGTGGCTAATCTTTACAAATATCAAACGCCTGAGAAAACAGTAAAATTCCCAAACGGGAAAAATTTGACACACCCATAGATGAGAAGTTCTGGAAAGTAAAATGGCTGATCGAGAACACAGTGAGCTTATTTAAAAAATAAAAAAATGACTATGTGAAATACGCTTTGCGATAGAACTTCAAATGTGTCATATTTGCTTTTGAATGAGTCTTGGTCTAACTAATTTGGACAAAATCTCTCTTTTCAGATGGTTTCTTTTCTAATTACAATATTATAACAAACCCTCCGTAATTTCTTGATTACGATGCGTGAACTGATGAAATAAACGATAGTTACTTTAGAATGAACACTGACCAACAGGAATTTTAAAATTGCAGATGGGAAAATCTGGCGTGGAGCTACATCAAAAAACACGGTCTGCCGAGTGGGGGCAACTGGAACACATCGGAGGGATGCCAACCTTACAACATCCAATCTCCGTGCAAGTACAGTGGCCAAGATTGCCCATACCAGCCGTGTCCGGCTTCTCGGGGTACTCCTGACTGCCAGCATCGTTGTACAAACGGCCAATACACCAAGGAATTGAACAAGGACTACCGTTTCGGTAAGGAAAAGCTCCGATCGTTGTTCGTTAACGTCACATCAATGTGTTGATTCTTTCGGCATTATGTTATACCGATGGCATACTCTAAGTGCTCAATCAAGAAACGCATGCAGAATCTTCAATGATATGACCGAAGCTCAGTGGCGTAGCTCGGAATTCTTCAAAGGGGGGGGGGGCATTCAATAACGTTACGGTAAATTCACATTATTTTGTGTACGTCCCTCACGTCCCTGACAATATTTTGTCTGCCTTCCAAAAGTAAAAAAAAAAGGGTGCAAAGGGCAGACCCCCTCCCCCCCCCTGTCCACGCCACTGCCGAAGCTTCGTATTATTATTGGTCGATAATCAGTTTCGAACAATATCCCCTACGACTTTAATACAGAAGTATTACACAAGTAAAAATAAAACATTATCGGTGAATTTCAGAGGTATAGGAAATGCCAGATTGCGATACGTTCCATTTGCGCCCCTTTACATAAAAATGCTTCGGAATAAGAGGGTTTCGCGGGAAGAAAAAATGCAGCAACACTGCCTTTGAATCATTGATCACTGAAGATAAGTTGGTACCTCTGATCTGAAAATCATTGATGACGTTTGATTTTTATTGGGGAGTTAACTTTTCTTCGAAAAAAATCTGTCAGAGCAAACATTTTGGAAAAGAGGGAAACTATCGAGCATCTCTCAGGACTGCTATGGATGAATATTATTATAATTGAAATTTCATTTTAAGAAACACAGAAAAGGCAGACATTTTGAGACAAAAGAGAGAGAGAGAAAAGTGAAGGTTCTAAAAACAGGCAAGTTTTTCGACGGATTAGTTAAAATAGGTAAGAACATTGTGTTTTTTTTTAAAAAAAAAGAAAATATCAATATCAAGTGAAAAAAAAGCGTCAATCATTGAATACTGCCAATACGTACTCTTGTGTGCGAGAACTAAGTGACAATAGACAATGATTAATGCTAATGGACTTCTGGATCACACTGTGCATTCTGTACAACTTTGGCGGCAGCACGGTTTTATGTTGGCGCTTTTTCTCATCAAGGGTATTTTTGACGAGTATCTGAATACCCGATCCATCGATTTAAATTATACATATTTTATATTTTCGGAATCTGTTCAATCATTTCAGGTAACCTAGCATATGCACTGCCCAAAGACGAAAAGGCCATAATGAAAGACATCATGGCACATGGTTCTGTGACAGCCGCTTTCAAAGTTATGGATGACTTTCCCAGCTACAAATCTGGTAAGTCACAGCCGGTCAAATAGGAATATTTTTCAAACATCGAGCAGTGGTGAGGCGTTAATGATCGATTATCGATATTACCCCATTGATGTTATGGTAAAGAATCGATTATTGAGATGTTCGTTTCGAACGCCCTGTCTATTGATCCTCCCCCATAGGTCTCAATGACAGATCAATCTATATCGCAAAGCACGCCACGCCACTGATATCGAGCACTGATTACTAGTAACTGGATTTTTTGAAAATGGTTCAGATAATTGCCTGTCGTAATATACACCAATGAACAGGGCACACAATTTTAAGCACCGCGATGTATGTTTTCCCATCAATTTCTTTTAGACTGGCGCAATAAAATTTGTACTTTCAAAATTCAATCGCGTGTAAGAAGACATTGTTTTTTGTGTCATCCAAACTCCCGGCTTTTTTGGAAAACCAAAGGAGAGGGGAAAAATTAAATAGACTAAATTTCAGAACTAGTTCCACGCATTAGAAATAAGATTTCAAGAAAAGAGACCCGATTCTAGGCGTCTAACTCATTGTCCAATTTGTGTTGCAGGGGTCTATGAGCCAAGCCCCAAGTCTCAGCCAATCGGTGGTCACGCGGTGAAATTGCTCGGCTGGGGGGTGGAGAAGAAAGTTCCCTACTGGTTGGTGATGAACTCCTGGAACGATTACTGGGGTGACCACGGTCTGGTCAAAATGAGAAGAAACCACCCGAGGATCAGGTTGGAAGACGAAGTTTGGGCCGCCGTGCCAGATACAAAGAAGAGTTACGAGGATGGCGTAGCTGATGAGGACTCGGAAGATTTCGAGGCATTAGAGGACAGCTCAGCCGAAATACCGAATGAAGAGGAGGAAGTTGAAAATTGAAAAATAAAAAATCCCGGATAAAAACGGAGACGGTATAAAAATCTAAAACAAAGAGAAAGAAATGAAGCTATCTCACTCGAAAATTTGGAGTTCATCTAGTGAATCATGACACCGTAGATCAAAATTCCGAATTTTGTTATGCTTGTACTTTTAGAGATTATATACATCTGTCTCCTGAACCTTCTTATTCATTTTCCTGCCTGCTACGTCCTACGTATTGTTAGTTAAATGGGCAGTGGTGATTTTGCAGATTAACAACACGTCTTTTCCTCTTTTAAATCCATTGAAAATATCGATTTTAGGTGAGGCAAGCTGTCTCGCCAAGAATCGATTATTTTACATACATGTAAATGGAGGAAAAATAGTAGTGTCAACTTTTAAAAATCGCCAATTTGCCGCTACAAACAGGTATTTGACTTTTTTCTAGGCAATGTCACATTGTCACATACAGAGAGCTCATTTAAAGTGGAGGCTGTGTGTTTTGAAAGTCTAATTTTTTGCTAAAAAAATGAAGAAAAGAAAATTATACCGTTAAAATCGCATCTTTAAGTGGTTGTTTAATGCAACCTTCTGAAGTAATATGATAATTCCTTGCTACACCAGTAATTTTTTTAGTGAGGAGGGAGGAGATAGTTCTGAAGGAAAAACAAACCTGAAAGGAAAATTTTGCAAGAATAAAACAACACACTATTAAAAATCACACGGACTTACGGATTTACGTCCTCGAGATCGGTATTATCTGGGAACATACCTGAAACAAAGTAAAAGAAAAATGAGTTAGCGTGGGGTTGGCAAGTTACAAAGGCTCATAAGTAGCAAATGTTACCGAATCAAATAAAGGCGAACGTTGCATGCAAATAATTCACAGTGGCAAAAAATGATGTCTTATGTATTTGCTTGCATCGCGGGAAACATTAATTTAGGATTCTGAGGCTTTGAAAAAAAAAAGTTGGCCCCCGCCCCCCTTGGAGGGGGGGGGGGCGCACCCCGAAATTTTGGAGGGACCAAAAAGTTGCTGCCTTAAACCGAGGAACATTCCCAAAGTTTCGAACTTCTATCTCAATTGGGAAGGGAGTTACAGGGGTGGTAGGTATACCTGGTAGGCTGGTAGGTGGATAACCCTGTATTTATTTTTAATTATTCATATTTATTTATTTGTTTATTATTATATTTGTCATATTTATTTATTAATTTAGAGGCTAGACAAACAGGGTCACGGCCCTATTCAAAAGGTAGAAGAAGAAGAAGAAGCTTGAAATCAATTTTTACATTAAAAAACACATTTTTAGCCTAGAATTGTAACTACCAAGGTTGGCAGCAAATGAAGCCGATGATAATGAGCAACCGCTCTTTTCCATTCAGTGTCGCCGCCATTTTTTTTGTTCTTAAAGGTAGCCGTGGGGCCCAGTATGCCTACTCTCTTTGCAAAGGAGTGCAAAAATGCTTGTGTTCGAACGCAAAGAGAGCAGGGCTAAATATCGCCTTCAAATGGGTGAGTATGCAATGTCAGTGACCCAGGTGTTAAAATAGTTGCTCGGGATGCCGTGTTGTCATCTTGAATCCACGTGTTCATGTTTAATGAATTCAGTAGCGGCGGCCGCCTTTCAGCGAATTTTCCTGATCAAGTATGATGTGTTTTGGTGTCATATGCCACGGTTATGGGATGTTCTTGGCTAAAGGGGAAAGTATGGTATGAATGCGCAATGATGAATCTGGGCTACCTTCAAAGCCCCTGAATCTTTTTGAACAATTTATAAAAATGTAAGGGCAATCTCGAGATCTTTAAAACTATAGCGACCCAGTGTTAGACCCGGCATTATTTTACCGCCTTGTTAAATAAATAAATGTGAAAAATTTCAACTGATACGACGTGGGAGCGTTTCTGACCAGAAAATCTCACTTAGTGGATCCTTCAGCGACGTGCTGCCGCACGAAACGCGCGCTGACGCCTACAAAGCAACCAGGGATACTTCACGCATTGCGCAATGCGTGAAGTATCCAGTTAGGTTTGTAGGCGCCTATGCACATAATCAGAATTTAGCTATAAATATGGTTTTGGAGTTTTAGGTTTTAGTCGCTCAGTCCTCTAACCCCGAAAAACGAGATTAAATATTTCTGAAAGGCAAAAAGTTTGAGAGAGCTGTGGGCTGTCTGTGGGTTTTCCAATTAATGCTGTTGAGGTAAACGTAAGCTTTATAATTGCTCTCAAAATCGGCGGTTCCCTGTTCGATTGCCCCATGAGGGCACTCGAGGAATGAAAAAAACTGAGATAGTAAGGGTCAGAGGGTTGTAGCAGAGAGGGAAAACTCAGCATACCTCTTAAAGCCGTATTTACCTTTTGTGTATTCGCAGTTTTCGAGGCTGCCAGATCGCGTTAAAAATATCACTTTTAATCTTGCCACAATGGGCTTCCTTTGTAATTGAGGGCTTTGAAGAATAATGCGCTGAAGTGCAGTTTTTGGGATTTCGAGAAAAACGTTAAACACGTATTTACGTTAAATACGTGTTTTAATTTTCAAAATCACACGGAGCCTCGTGGTAGAAAGGAAGTTTAAAATCACTTTTTTTTTGCTGCTTTACAGTTGGATTTTGGGCGTGATTTTTTACAGAATACACTTTCAAACTAGTTTCAGTTGAGTTCAAGAATATCTCGATTTTTTTTTAAAAACTACACTAATACGCTTTGTCCGCCAAGCTCCTTAATTGTTAAACACTTGATTTCGAAATTAAATAAAGTAAAAAAAAAAAAAAAAAAAAAAAAAAAAAAAAAAAAAATTGCATATATTGAAAAATAAGTTTTGGGTATCTTACCAGAATTAGACTTCATTTCGCAATTAGAACTAAAATTTCTGGCTCATCCGTAAAAACACTTAAAAGCAAAGGGAAACTAATGGTACATGCGTTCTTTCCAAACTGAGCCAAGATTTGTAATTCCTAATTGTAAAATTTAATCCAACTATCGTTCATGGATTGCGAGATCCTCTCATTAAGAAAGGAAAGTGGCTTCCTTTCAAATATTTCAGGGAGATCGATGAAGCTCTAAATGCTAGGATCAATATTTCATATTAATTCTTTTGATACTAATAGTAAAAAGATATTATTTTATCTTCTTTAAATTCTTTTAGTAATATAATTGGTCTGACTTTAAATTCAAAAGTGCACGATTTGGAGTTGCTAAATAAATAAGATACTTTCTTTGATTCTGTGACATCATTTAGTGGTAAAGGCGGCAATCCCATCCTTTAACGAAACCTTTTTCACAAAAATTAAGATCCTCCAAAAAGCCAACACTCACAGTGATCGAATGATAAAACTCACCGTAATTTCTTCAAAACAGCAACAACGCAGGGACTCCTGGAGGGAGGAAAAATAACATTCACCATGGGATTTTCCCCTGAACTTAATGTACTCTAATTTACTTTTCGACCTTAATTTACTCCATCTTTTCCGAGAGTATTTCTTTTTGCGATTGTATTTAATTAATTCCGCAGAAAAAAGTATTTCAAGGTACTTGGTCATTAAAAAGGTTGTTGCTGAGCCTTGGAAAAATTATTGGAGCGGATTAAATGTATATAATAAACTGACTGAAACTCAAACGGAGACTTTAAAGAATGGAGAGGAAACAAACCTCTATTCACTTTTGATCGAAACATGAATGGCATTTGATACATTTTCACTTGTCAGCGGAATTTGAAGGGCGTCAGTTCCGTTTCGAATTATTTATGGGCAAAAGCGACCTAAGGTACACGCTAACTGGAAAAATTGCTTCTTTTCAATGATTTTAAGAATGATAAAATTATTCCAGACTATCAAAACGACGGCAATAATTTGCCTCAGATCCAATCACTAATATAACCGGTTATGGATACGTTTTCGACATGTTTGGAGCAAATAAAATTAGGCGCCTTTTCTTGCTAGGCCAGTAAAGTGCGACTATCTTTTAGAGTTACGTACGCAAGGGCACCGATACCGAAGTAATTGGATTCCTGGCATTTGAGGGTAACATAGCTGTATAAAAAATTGAACTTCAAAAATCCAGACTAGAGGTAAGGAAGGCCTGTTGGAAGTACCTACTTCCCTCTAGATTTCTCAACGAAGGGTTGTATTAAATGAGAGATTTGTCGCACAAAAATGAAGTTTCAGCCAAAAGGAGCTCTCCAGCTGCAGTTTTTACAGTTGAAGTTTGAATCTTATGCTTCACTTTGAAAAGCCTAGAGCGAGGACATGTCTAATGCCTTAATCTCTAAGGAAAATCAATAACTTCTGTGCAGGTTCCTGACGAAATACAGGCCAATTAATAACCAGCAGAAAAAAAGGAATTCTCAGGAATAATTGTTGGGAATATTCTTTGGGATGTCGGAATTTTTTTTTTATTTTATTTTATTTTTTATTTAAAATACACCTTTATTTATAGACATACTTCATCAAATTCCTGGTAGTGAAAAAGGGCTTTATTCTGATTTAAGAAAAACACATAGAAACAGTAAAAGGAAATAATGAAGTAGGCAGCACAGATTGAATGTCACCCTGGATCGCTCTGGAGGTTCATTAAACGGGTGAGTTTGTTGGTTGCGTAAAGGAATTTGACAACGCCCGGGCAGCTGTTAGTTCAAGATGTTGGCAACGAGAGCGCTGTCATTCGCAGGTGCTTCAGGAAGGCACAAAGATTCGGGCATAGAAGGAAGAACTTGCGTCAAGGATAAAAGGGGAAAATTAAGGGAAAATTAGAAAACTTGGGTGTAAAAGGAACTAAACAACGCCAGCTAGATTCTGTTATCATACCATTCGCGGATGTCTTCTGCTGTGCTTTTTACAACTTATGATTAAAGGAAATACATTGAAGGAGTATCTGCACTGACACTTTTAGTGATAGAACCTCACCTCGGAGATTGCTAGGGGGCAAGCGCAATTTTAAAAACAAACGATTCGAGCCAATATGCAGCCACCATTTGAGATGAATCATGATGAGAGAAAAATCGTGTGAGAGGCTTAGGTACAGACAATTACAATAAATAACCTGCAAAATGGACCGACATTTTGTAAAAAAAAAAGCTAGGTAATGGTTCAAAGTCAAGCAAAGGAATGTTTTATCCTCAAAAGTGTGCAAAAAAGTCCTGCAAAGTCGTAACTCTTTACGATAACGCTCGTATCGTAAATGTCGCAAGCGAATGTTGATTTTCTCTTGTCATCGTGGCTGTTCGCCTCTAAAGGCAACTGTGATTGTTAATTTGTCTAGAATAATGAATAGTTAACTAAAATTACTGTTCACCTATAATAAATAGAGAGAGCAAATGCATTTTGCATCGTGCGCACAATAGAGAAAAGAAAAATTTATTATGTGCAATTGAAGTTGCTCTTTGGAATCTTATTATTTTCAGCTAATCTACAAGAATCAAGCATCAAAACACAATTATGCGACGAGCGCATTTGACCCAATTCATACTAAAAATATACTCTGATCAGATGGAAAAAACAAAAAATGAGGCTGAAACATGATTATCATCGGACACTGCAATCCGTATCATGTCGAGAACTTCTGCACACGGTAACAGATCCTCAAAAAATGGAATCAACGTCTCAAAGCCACTTAAAAAGATAGGGTGTGCGGTAGCGGTTTACCGAAACGGATACACACTTCTCAAAGGTGACGTCCTCAAAAGGTCAGCCGCTCAGAGGGGCAGACAGGGAGCGAGCGAAGCTGCGGCTAATAAAAGCTCAAAGCTTTAAACCAATTCAGTCCGAGGTTGTCAAATTCAAGACGTTTTCACGCATCGTTAAAAAGTAGTAACTTGAGTTGATAATTACGCCTCATCCTAAATAGACGGAAATCCCTAAAAGGTTTAGAACTTCCAGAATCACAAAGTTAAAAATGTCCGTGTTTAGAGTTCCTCTGTGTTACTTCTTGGAATCAACCCGAGGCTAACGCGAAACAATTACGAATTTTCTCAATTGCCATCCAATAAATTTAGAATCTTTTGTTTCAAAATTTTTACAAAATGTTAATGTCATCCCTTTCAAAGATACATGCCCAAAATAATCCTATTGAAACTGAATAAAATTTGATGTTGGATTGTTCATTTCCATGATCCTAAACGTAATAAACTTCTCAATCACGATGTAAACTATATGAGACCGTCGCACAGTGCGGCATCCTTATGGACGATGCGGACAGAAATTGGTAAAAGACACTTAACTATAAATAATGAAGTTAGTAGCACACATTAAACACACATTATAATTTCCTTTCACATATATATTTTTTTTATCAATTTAAATTAAAGCAATCCATGCAGAGTGTGCAAAACTTTAAAAATCATGAGTTGAAAAACGCTGACTATGCGAGTTTAAATAATAGAGCCAAGCATAAAGCGGAGTGACGCGACGTGCTGCACTGCTGTCAGCACGAATCGCCCACTGGCGCCTACAAACCTAAGGGGATACTTCAAGCATTGCGCAATGCTTGAAGTATCCCCTTAGGTTTGTAGGCGCCAATGCGCGTTGCGTGCTGGCCGGCCGCCCGCCGCGCGTCGGGCTGATAAATATTGCAATTGATAGACACAGCGATAAGCAAAGAAGACACAGAGGACGTGAAGCGATCCTACTGATTGAAACAGTTGTTTGTTATAGGATGAGGTGCAAAATAATGACCTTAGCATACTTCATCTTTCAAAGACTTGTATCGCAAATTGGCGTGTATATTCAGCTTGTAACGCCAAGCTTGTGGTACGAGTGCTTCCGTATTTTCTCACTTAGGATCATGTTCCAAGTTGTACTTCGAATAGTTCCTTACCTTGGGGAACGGGCTGATCATTGAAATTGATAGACAAAGCCATAGATAAAGGAAACATAGGGAGTATAAAGCAATCTTATTGGTTGAAACTGGTGGTTCTTACTGACTACGAGGGAAAATGATGGACTAACTGTAGGGTTTCTTGTCGATTGCCGTTTCTTAGTCTATTACTTACCTCCTTTGTCTATTACAAGCACCCGCTTCCACCACATTAGAATCGCCCCATTTACCCCCTGATGTCTACACAAAAAAAAAACACATTGGATCTGGAGTCCAGACTCTTATAAACATCGACAAGAAAAAATACTCTTGATTCAATCAGATTTTTGCTTAAATCAAAAGGAAATCTGCTTAAATTAAGAGGCTTGATTCTTGATTTAAGCTTAAATCTGATTGAATCAAGAGTCCTTTTTCTTGTCAATGTTTTCAAAAGTCGGGACTCTGGATCCAATGTGTTTTTTTCCAGTGCATTACTAGCACCCGCTTCCACTACAAAAGAATCGCCCCATTTACCCCCTGATGGTTATGTCCATCGTTTTGTATAACACTTTCAATAATCTGCTGGGCCTCCTTTAAGGAAGGAGCCGATCAAGAAGTGACTGTGAATACGACCCTCTGTGTCGATTCTGAAAAAAAAACTTTGTGTTCAACTCGGCAACACCGGAGCCGGCGGGGTCTCGGCGCCTGGATTCGCGGCAAAAAGTCCATCTAATTCCAAAAGTCGTGACCCATGAGCCGTGACCGTGGTTCGGGTTCGGGACGAAATTAACATTTCAATCGATCAGCCCCGCTCGCATTACGCTCTTTTACGGGAACAGATAAGGCTCTCCGATTTCGTCTCCCTCTGACCCCCCGCCCGCCCCCACCCCCTTCTTCTCGCCCTCATACGCCGGCTCTGCAAGCCGGGATATTTTATTCATTTCTTTGCGGGTATCACTCGCCACACGCCCGCATTTCATACTAGAAATATTTCCACTTCAAAGTCCTCGCGGTTACCAAAAAAAAAGTCGAGGGGTCATCACGCGGAAGTGACACTGGACCTTCACCTCTAGTTTTAAGAGGGATTATTGCTATCACGCTGGGTCTGATTCTATTGGTTTTTACTTCGCTCGCTCGTCTAATGCATTTTAAATTTGTTTTCATACGTGCTATATACCGTCCATAAAACAAACAAAAAAAATAATGTCAGCTCGAAAAATTTCAAGAAAGACTGAACCGAGTATAAAAGCGAGGAGCCAAGTCATCAGCAAGATCATCACGAGAAAAAACAGAGAAAAAATCGGTTACACGCACCAAACATAGGTCAATATCAGAATACGGTATAGTTCGGTTTGCAACCGAATGTTCGGTCTGCAACCGAATGTTCGGTCTGCTAAACCGACCTTGGGTCTTGCAGTCATACAGTTTTCAAAATTCTGAACCGCTCGATTATTACCGTGCACTGGAAAAAAACACACATTGGATTTAGAGTCTAGACTCTCGAAAACATTGACAAGAAAAAATACTCTTGATTCAATCGGATCTTTGCTTGAATCAAAACGAAATCCGCTTAAATTAAGAGGCTTGGTTCTTGATTGAAACTAGATTCTGATTGAATCAAGAGTACTTTTTCTTGTCGATGTTTTTCAGAGTCTGGACTCTAGATCCAGTGTATTTTTTTTTTTTTTCCAGTGTGTACTATTGGGATATTTCCTGTGTTACGGCCTCAATTTTGAGAACTTTTGGAAGCTTTGGAGTTGATTTCAGAGAAAACAGTAGTACCGTCGTGTTTTTTGCGAAATTTCACGCAAGAAAGAGTGCTTAAATCGCAAATCCCCACACATGCAAAAACTCCATTCGAGGCAAACGAAGCTTCAGCGTGAAAGACTGAAACCGCGATGAGGAGTCGTAGCTCCTCCAACGTAAGAGCGTATCTCAACTTCCACGTGAGCCCTGTTCTCTTTATGAGCCTATGCCATCCGGGGCTCATGTGAGAATCGAGATACGCCCTTACGTCAGAGGGGCAACGAAATACGCCTGCGGAACGGAAGGTTGAGTTTGGCCGATGAGATATTTCTCGACAACAGTTTTTGAGTGGAAGGCTTTTGAAGCTTTTCGCCGAAAGAGTTAATTATCTACTTATCCACTCCTTCTCGGTGAAAAAAGGACAAGCGGGAGTGTTGAAAAAACCACGCCGCAATTTGTGAGACTACGTTGCCGGAAAATGAAAATTCCGCAGCGAAGGAGCGAGACTTTTCGCCCGGCCCCACCGGACTGGCAGCGGTTCCGGCGGTGGAAGATTCAAATCACTTCGCACCCCTATCACGCCGCCGTGCGGCCTGGGGGAGCCCGCTCTGAACTGGTGATTAGAAAAACTTCCAAGCCGGGCGGAACCTTATTATAAAAGGCAATTTGTTCTTCCACCGGGATGCATGGCCGTTATGTCTTTTATCCATCTCGGATCTCCAAAAGCGAGACTTTGAGTTGGTTATTGTTCGAATGTGTACATCAATGGGCCACTTGCACAATTGTTTTATTGCTTGTATCGAAAAAGCTAAGGATCTTGATGTCACAGGAAGTTTACCGGAGTTTCTTGACCACCTGAAACCCCCAAAATATCGACTGAAATACGCCCCAAAATTCAGATTTTCAAAACGGTCACTCTTACGCGGGATCTGGTGCACTCGCGACGTCACAGTACATGACAAACCTGGTCTCTTCATCAAATGGCAGCCAATTTCATACGACGAAATTTATTACAAACGATGAAAAGACCAGGTTTGTCATGCACTGTGACGTCACGAGTATACATCTCCGCGTAAAAGTGACCGGTTTGAATAAGTCGGTTCCTAAAACAGCTGTTTTTTTTTAGTTTGGGCGTTGATTTCAAAATGTTTTAAAAAGTGCCAACATTATTTTCGTAAAATGTACCATTGGGATCAGTTATCATTTCGCAAATATCCGCACCTTGCAACAGGCCCACTGCACTGGTCACAGATGCGAGTCTTCATTTGTTGAAGCTTATATGTAGATTAGCACCGATTACTAAGATGTATCTACATCCAAACGCACAGTTTCTACGTCCGACATTAACGAAGATATCGTTCTTCGAAAAACACCAAGGCAATGCTACTATGGAATTCAATTATAACTAGTGGGCTACGCCCCCTGATTGCTTCGCAGACCAATGCCCCCGAGTCGCTTCGCGCCGCATGTGTTACTGAATGTAGTGTCACTTTTATGATCTTATATGGTAGAGCAAGATATGATACAACCTTTATATCTTAAAGTAAACCGAAATTAGTTCATATTTATTGATTCTTTGGTGAAATGAAAGCGTGGACATGGGTGGATTTGGGACACCGTAAAAGTGGCAATGGTGCATTACTGAAATCTTTGCGAGGACGCGTGCATTGGGGAGTCTACATTTTAGCCTTGTTTGATGATCACCGGGATAATATTTTGTTAGATCGGCGACCGAAGCGTGTGCGTTGCGAATCCATCTGACAACGAGAGGTTTGTTCGGTCGCTTTAACTGCAGTTGCACGAAGTTCCTGATTTACAGATTGCAGGTCGGTAACAATCCAGACTGCCGATAACGCAAGAAACCCTCCGATTTCCCCATGGGAGGAGATACGATGTTGGCGCATTCCATCCGAATATCGGCAGCAGTGCAAACATCTTTATTTTCCTTATTATCTTGTTTGTTGCACTTTTTCGAAGCGAAAGGCACTGGCGTTCCTGTTGACTTAGTCTGGAGCTTCCCTCCGCATCCCTCCACACACATACACGCCCTCACACACACATAGACTCGCTACGTGCTCCTTCGATTTACGTTATTCTCGTCGATTTTTAATGTTCAGATTTTATACTGTGCGCTTCGGGCTCGAAAGTTCCGCCGCCACACAGAAAAGGAAAAAAATGCACTTTAAAAGCGCAGCGTCGATAAATAAAGAAAGCCTTCATCTTTGCTTAATGGTGGCATTTTTTGAGCCACCGATAGCTTCTTGTCAGTTCCCTTCGATATTGGCACGAGAGAAATAACGACCAAAAATTCCAACCAACCACTTAACACTATTTTGATAGCGTTGAGCGAAACAATTGTATATGCATTGATCCTTTTTAAAAAAAGAGTCTTGTCTATTTTTTGCTTCAACATTAGTCTTATGCAGACTGACTTTGGGGATGCTCAATACGACAAGCCACGTTGTTGTTGTTGATTTATACATTTATTTATAGGTGTTCCAGCAAAATCCAGGCCCGGTGAAAGATTAAAAGTGAAATAGCCTCTTGGAGGATTTTCAGCAGAGAGGCCATTTTTACCTGTATTACCTCTACATTTTTGCAGATGTGAAGGTTGCCCGCTTATCACCCCAATTTTCAGCGCGCCTTCTTTTAACTTTGTGTCCTTCTCCATCTAACGTTTATGTTACCGGTTCCTCACCATTGCACGCAGATCCTTTTTTTAACCTTTCCTGCTGATCCGACGCGCTTTTTGGAAAATTCCCTGACTTTCCCGGGTCACGGTAAATTCCCTGCTAAATTTTTCGGATCATTGTAAATTCTTTGACACTCAGGTATCTCGGACCAATGGAATCTCCAGAAATTTTAAAACCGGCCCAGCCTCCTAATAGCATGAATTTAGGGTTGCCATCCTGACATTCCTGATATTTCCCTAAATTCCCGGACACATGTAGTAAAATTCTTTGACATTCAAGGAAATGCCAGATTGTTTAAGAAACTTCATTTGCATTAGTTTTCATGAAAAGTGTATTGTTAGAAACGTTCTAGAATGCAAACAAAGACGAATAAACCATTATTCTTTGACTATTTCGTCATTTTCTCAGGCATTTTCAGCTTTTCCCGAACTTTTAATAATAAACTGACGTTTTGCGGTTTTTGTCGACTGTGGCAACCCTGGACATGGTCTGCGACTGGGTTTGGTGCACGCTTTGAGCTATCTTAACTTTGATAATACAACGCATTCTTATACTCTGCCTCGGAATAGGGTGGAAAAATTCACCACTTACAGTGTTGCGAGGCAAAGCGTGCGGCTGGGCCAATCTCATACTTGAAGCCCTACCACTAGGCATAGAAGTAAGCATGAATCGACATCAAGGTTGCCAGATTGTGCGAAAAAATGCGGATATTTAATATTGAGTTAAATGGAGAAAAGTGCTGAATTTTCAGCACAATCCGGCGACAATGATCGGCATCGTGCCGTGCATTATTTGCTACGGAGCCTCAAGGCGGCTGGAAGTGGCGACTCGCGGCGCAGTCAAGTTCAATTTTCGGTCCCGCAGCTGCTAAGTTTGTGGAAACAATTAGAACCGCTGATCTTTTAATCCGACCAATGAAATAAACGGGTCCCCGCGGGATCAACCGCAGCCGACGCCATCTTCCGCCAGGTTGCCGGAATATGGATTGGACTCCTCTGAGTGCTAAGGAAGAACGCCGTAGGGACATTCGAGAGTTGCCAAATTTCCCTCGATAAAACATGTATTTTTGACGATTTTTACGCATATTTTTCTTTTAAATTTTCAGAGAATTAAGAATAAATTGCGTACTAAATAATCTGGAAATTTTGGAAAAAAATATTCACAATTTTCCCAGTGAA
Organism: Bemisia tabaci; assembly: GCF_001854935.1. Classification (NCBI taxonomy): domain Eukaryota; kingdom Metazoa; phylum Arthropoda; class Insecta; order Hemiptera; family Aleyrodidae; genus Bemisia; species Bemisia tabaci. The sequence goes on along the minus strand of NW_017548920.1, from coordinate 219,657 downwards.
TTCGGTTTTTATCGGAGGAAACTTGGCAACGTCTGAAGGCTCCTACGGCGTTCTTCCTTAGCACGGCAGTCCCGTGGCTCGATTGTTGAATCGTTATCGAATGATGATCGATAAAAAGCATTGCCAAGATAGGGATATATCAATCGGCTTCATTCGATAACGATTCAAAAATCGACCCGCCGATTAGGGTAAAAATGGAGCTGTTGCACACAGCAGAAATTTTAGATTAATCTAACTATTTTCAAGTAAAATCGAGGTCAATACCCTTGGGAAACGTCCAAGTAAAATAATGAAAAAAAAAAAAGAAGAAAAAACCAAGGAGATTGACATTGTAAGACGAGAACGCTTTTTAATTAGTCAGACAAATAATTAGATACAAAATCTTTGCTCAGTTTCTATATTTTTACATTTTTTATAATTAAAAATTAGCAACTTCGTGAAGCTATGATTTCTGAGTTTAATTTATCTTACTCCAGTACTTATCTTCGAAAAATTTTAATTGCTTGAACTCAAAATTCAAGTTACGTTAATTAATAAAAAAAAATTCTTCATTAAATAAATTTAAATAATTTAAATCATCAATCGTAATATAATTAAACAATTTTATTTTTTTGAGCGTCGTGTTTAGGCGTCATTTCAATTCTTTGAAAGCGCAAAAATTGTACCGTTCCCTGATTGCGATTTTGTTTGCGATTTTTTAGGGAGAAATCAGCATTTGAAATTGATATTACGATTGACACACTCAAATTTTTCCGAATGGAAAAATAAATCGGTGAGGTATCTTTCTGAGAATTAAAAACCAAGACCCGATTACGACGCTCCTATCTTCGGTCGAGTCGCTCACGTTGCCTTTGAAGCACCTCGTGCGAAGACGAACAGAATCGACAAGATATGGAAATAGAACGATGGAAACGACGCGCATTGATGACGGCGCAGTGATACAACTATTCGTGCTTGATGGATGTCCCAGTTGCGTCTGCAAAATTGAAGGCGCGCTGACGCGTGGCGACACGAGGCGTCTCGTCGCTCCGATGACCGATCCTCGATGTTGCTAGTGAGGTGAGATGCGGAGGTGAAGGTAAGAAACAAGGTCCGAATACGTCTCTTCTATCTTCGGCTGTGTCAACACTCAACATTTAAATTGAGAAAATATGCCGCCTTCTGACGTCATCTGGCGGCTTTTCCCATTCAAACCAGTGGCGAGGCGTGAATGACCGACTGTGAATATTCCCCCATTTGAGGCTACGGTAAAGAATCGATTATTAAGGTGCGAACTATCTGTTTATCGATCGTTTCCGTAGGTTTAAAAGACAGATCAATCGAGATATCGCAAAGAACGCCACGCCACTGAATTTTAAACATATGTGTTTTGGCATACTAGGATAATTTGTCGTATTTTCTTCAATGTTGGACCTCTCGACGAGGTATGAATTAAAGCACAACGTCACACGTTTTCTCTTCGAGATATAACAAGGAAACGTCTAAAAATCAACTCCTGAGAAAGATATAAGTGTTTTTGATTAACAATGGTTAAATGGCAAAAACACAAATCGACGGTGAAACTACCAAACCACGTATCTTGTTTGCGGTGTTTAAATATCTACGCTCACATTTTATTTTTTGGAAGTAGACCAAATCAATATCATTCCTTGAAATTTTCACAGAATTTTCTCCGCGCGAAGAGGAAAAATCACAGAAATTTTCAAGGCTGGACGTTAAATAGTTTTTCATTTAAAAAATAAAGTATGACAGGAAGTCTGCGACGTCGCAAACCGAGATACGTGGTTTGGTAGTTTCACCGTCGAAATGACGTCATTCTTATGATCTAACTTCCCTTTGATCCGTGTTACACAGGCTTAATGATACCTCGTTGAGGAGTTTATGTCCGAACCTCCCGTTGCGTGAATAGTTTTCTACGTAAGACTTAGAAGAGAAGACATTGTGACGTTTTCCTCTACTTTCGGCCTTGTCTAATGGCCTACTGTTCAATTTAGAAGCCAAAGATGGCCTCATGCTCAGTTCTGTCGGTAGTTTCATATTTTAAACGTGAAATTTACAAAATTTCAGACACCTGCAAAATTCTCCATTTGACCCGACTTTGTCATCTAAGAGATAATCCTGGAGCACCTTGTACACATACTCCAGGCACTTCTGCCATACTAAGGAAGAACGCCGTATGAGCCTTTTGACGTTGCCAAGTTTCCTTCGATAAAAACGGAAATTACTGGGAAATTTATTGATATTTTTCCCCAAAATTTTCAGACAGTTTCGTGCGCAATTTAATCTAAAATATCTGAAAATTTCAAGTAAAAATAAGTATGACTTTCCTTTAAAAAAAACAATACTTGTTTTATTCGGAGAAATTTCGCAACTCTCGAATGCTCATACGGCGGTTTTCCTTAGCACGGCAGACTCAGGGTCTCATCTCTAATCCAGGGGCGGGGCGTGAATGATCGATTATCGATACTTCACCATTTGACGCTATGGTAAAGAATCGATCATTAAGGTGTTCGTTGCGAACCGAACACCCTGTCTATCGATCCTTATCCATAGGTTTGAATGGCAGATGAATCGATATATCACGAAGCTCGCCACGCCACTGCTCTAATGGAGATGTTGCATGTGTGAGGGATTTGCGATTTGACCATTGATTCCTATGTAAAAGTTCGCGAGAAATACGATGGTGCCACTGGTTTTCTCTGAAATCATATCCCACACTCAAAAAAAGGTCTCAAAGTGAGGCCAAAATGGAGGGGATATCCCACCCTACCCTGAGAGTCTACCTCTACATCAAAACAAAATCTCCACACATAGATAGGGAGTAAATACATAAGCAATGATGCCGTGTTTTCAGTTTTGGAGTCCCCAAATAAAGTGACAACCCTGCTAATGTATTTGCCCCCTATCTTTGAATGGAGAATTTGTTTTGATGTAGAGGTTGACTCTCAGGGTAGGGTGGGATATCCCCTCCATTTTGGCCTCACTTTGAGAGCTTTTTTTGAGCTTGGGAAATGATGTTAGAGAAAATCAGTGGCATTATCGTGTTTCTCGCGAAATTTTCCGTAAGAATCAATGGTCAAATTGCAAATCCCTCACACATTCAACATCTCCATTCTTGGCAACATTGGCCACGTGTCATCTTGCCGAATCACACGAACGTAGCGCAACGACTCCGCCGATAAAAATGCACATTACTACGTCAGCGGCAGTTCAGACAATTACGAGACAAGGAGGGGGAAAAAGCGGACATCTCTAACGGCCTAATGGCCTCATCTCGACGGTGGCCAATCCCGCTCGGAGCCTCGGACCACGATGCATCGGCCATTTGCCAAAACTTCGCCTACCGCGCCTCCTCCCCGTCCCCGAAACCCCAAAGTTTCGTCCTTCTTCTGGGATAGCCTCCCAACCCCCACCCCTCCCCCTCCTTCCGAACGAGCGTTCTGCGTTGATTTACCCATTCAGTTATGCGTCAGGACTACTCCGTGCCAAGTCTGAATAATAAACCGTCGCGCAGTGGATCGAGTCAATTAGAGAGGTCGGACATGATTTTTTTTACTAAAACTGCAAATTTTGATGTTTATTTCGTTACATTTTAAATTGCAAGGGGGCCTTTAGAAAGAAAATTTGACGAAAAAACCATTGAAACCACTTTTAGAACCTCAAAAATTTGTATAAATGGAGTTATTTGCGTTTAAAGTTTCCGAATTTTTCCCGACCTCCTTCCTTTCGATTATTTCGATTATTCGATTATTATTATCGGTCGATTATTTTACTGTTTCGATTGTTTCACTGTGTCGATTATTTCACTATGTCGATTATTTCACTATGTCGATTATTTCACTATGACGAATATTTCACTATGTCGATTATTTCACTATGTCAATTATTTCACTAGGTCGATTAATTCACTACGTCGATTATTTCACTACGTCGATTATTTCACTACGTCGATTATTTCACTACGTCGATTATTTCACTAGGTCGATTATTTCACTGGGTCGACTATTTCACTACGACGATTATTTCACTATGTCAATTATTTCACTACGTCGATTATTTCACTATGTCGATTATTTCACTATGACGATTATTTTCCTTCCTTTCCTTTCGACTCGATCCACTGTGAGTCGGTCCTGGATGAAGAAATGTGAACCCGTTTCAAGGTTGAAAAATTGACTCAAACCATGCAAAAATTTGCAAGAATATAATTAGACAATTTCGATAAAAAAAAAGGATGCGGAACACTTTTTTTGGCGATTTGCCACAAACCATGATGCAAAACATATTGAAGAGGGTCCATTCGGCGCAACTGACCCAGTAGTGATGCAGGTTTCGTTATACCTAGTACTAATGTGTGTGTTTTTTTAAAAAATTTGAAATCATCATAATTTCCTACTTTGTTGTAGGTCTGCCTTGTAAGATTTTTTCGTGGCAAATGGAACTAAAAATGCCGGCTTATTGACGAGTCGATTTTCTCAGATAATCAAGCAATTTGTCTCAAAAAATCGAAGGTGTTTATAATCCTGGTCCCCTTGCACGTCACGTCTAGGTTGATATTTGTCATGATACGACAGTGCGACAGTTTTGTACATCCTCATCGCACGTGACGTTAAAGTTGGACGGCAATAGGCCGAACCGACCGTCTAACATGAAATTACAACTTTCTGAGTAAGGATTGTTCAGAGTTGCGAAGTTTCCTCCAGTTTCTTTACTTATCATGAGTAAATTTTGCTTCTATTCGCAGTCTGCAGGGGTGCAGAAATTTTTTTGCTTTCAAATTTTTTAGGCAGCCTTCTTCTAATATAATTAAGTGCCTTCACATTCCATTCAAATTTTTTGAGTCGGCCTTCACATTGCTGCCCACATAAGATTGCGCGCTTCACCATTGTATTTAGTATAAAACACACCGTTCACGAATCTCTTAGCTATAAAATGCGCTTAGCAGTTTTCCTCTGGAAAAATAATGTATTACTGCTACTAACTAACAAGTCGCTCATCTAGCGCTTCTGTGCGCTCTGCAACACTCAACCGCCTCTGATAGCGATCCTGCCAGAGCTCCTCCGGCAGATCGCATCTCCTCATTCCTGCCTCATTCCCTCAATCCACGATGCAATACAATGTATTATTGCTTTCATCCCTAAAAAATTTTAGTGCGTACTTTAAACATAAAAAGTCTTCGTGTTAATTTCATTGAGAAGAGTTATAAGTTTCCCTGGTGGGAAATGAACGCCTTCTGCGACGAACATTCCGACTGAATTAAATGACCATCTCGCACGAGTTGAAGTTATCAAACGTGGCAAGCCCGCCTCGTGTCAGCAAAAGACTCCAATTTCGTTTTCATCCCCCAACCCGACCCGGACAACCAGAAGTAATAGGTTTTTAAAAGAGAAAAGAGGCCGACGTCAAAATCGAAAAATTCCTCGCCGCGAAACGATACGGAAACACTCCGACTTGATAATTCGACCCGCCGCCTCGCAGAGCGCTCGCGTCAAGAAACGATACTCGTAGGGTCGAACTCGTCGAGATGCAGCCAGCAAAAAGAGGGGGAGGGGGTAGGGAGACGAAAAACAATACAAAATAAATACGCGAGGGGGAGAAAGGGGGAAAGAAAAAACCAAAATAAATAAATACTAATGTGTCGGCGCGGGCGGCACCCCCCCCCCCCCCTCCATCGACTCGGCTCTCAGTTCGTTGTTTCCTCCACGAAAGAACGTAAGTGAATTTCAATGTTGCCAAATCTCCCCTCGTAAATTGCATTTTTCCCGGAAGAATCTTGGGCATTAGTAATTGAAAATTTCACAGAGTTTTTTCCTGATCTCAGGCGAAAATCAAACAAATTTTTAAAAACAAATTTCACAGGTATACTTTAGTAAAAAAATTGATTTTTTTGAGCCAATTTGGCAACCTTTGGACGGAGTTACGTTCCTTCGTCTGGGAGCTGACGCGTTCTCGAGCCCGTCGAAGCGGAAGAGGGGCGGGGCGCGCCGGCGAAAAAAAGCGTGAAAATAAAATAGGGATCTTGAAGGAATCCCACTTAGAAAGCTAATTTTCTATTTTAGCAATTTTCCTCCCCCGAGCCGCCGGGGAGCGGGGGAAATGACTCGGGCTAACAGTGTAGATATTTAATAAAAGTAGCATCGCATCGGAATTCGATTTCGTCTTCCCGGCCGGGAAAGGGGGGGGGGCGCCTTACGGTCGGTGCAGTTTATCCGACACTGATGCTCGCCGCCCCCGCACCCGCGTCTGGTGACTGTTGCGAATCGGGGAGATTATGCGCGGCAAGTTGAGCCCCCCGTAAGTGGTTGAGCTTCCGTGTGAAAGTGCCTCGATTTTTTAGATCGTTCGCGCTCGGTTGAACGCGCGGTTCAAACTTATTGACTTATGCTACGTTACGACCGCCCGATCTCGGGTAAACTGCCGCGCTAAGTACAAACACCGTATGAGCCTCCAGGCGTTGTCAAATTTCATTTGACGAAGCTCGAACTCCCAGGAAAATTTGAGAATATTCCTCGTCCAACTTTTTAGAGGATTTAGTTCGTAATTGGATCCAAAAAGTCTGAAAATTTCAAGGGGAAATGCTCGTCCTTCAAAAATAAATATTTCCTGATACAGAATTTGCCATCATCCACCGATAGAATCGCTTTATTTTCAGTGTGCAGTCTTCGTCTATCGTTTTGTCTATCAATTTCGATGATCAGCCCGCTGTTGTTTTTATTTAATAGCGAGAGGATTAAACTGTGCGGGTCCGGAGAAATAAAGACAGGTGGGGGGACATCAGAGGCATTCTGCGGCTAATTTCACGATACATCGCAGCTCGACCTAATCGCTAAATCCCCCCGCGCAACAGGAACTGAAACTGCCGATGACTGATGGGTCCCCGACTCCCTGTCTCCGAGCATCCCCTGCTTGTCCCCCTACTGTCCTCTACTTAACAGCTCATCCATCATTTTAACGAGCCGATATCCGATTATGCATGGTCGTGCGCTGCCCTGCTCAGGAAGAACGCCGTATGAACCTTCCGGCGTTGTCAAATTTCCTTTGACAAAACACGAAGTTCCATTTAAACTTATGTATATCTTCCTTCTAATTTTTAAGTTAGTTTTTCTCGCAATTCCACGAAAAACCCGGAAAATTTCAAGGGATAACATTCATGACGTTCCTCAAAAATTAACATTTTATCGAAGGAAGTTTGACAACTCTCGAATGTTCATACGGTGTTCTTCCTCAGCACGGGAGTGTGGATCAGCATTGTGATACGGCCCGACCCCTCTCACTTATATGCTTGAAGTTGGGAACATCAGGTTAAGCGCTCACTAAAACTGAAAATTCCGATGCGTTTCTATAGCGGAGCCTGCTCTCAAACGTGTTGATTCGTTTATCATGAAACGAATTAGCAACAATGAGAACACTTACAATCGGTGATTGAGTACCCCTACATAGAGAAAATGTGAACAACGGGTTCAATTGGACCGCGTGAAGCAGAAAGGAAACAAGCCACATCAGCTATTGTCAAATTTCATTGGGCGATTTTAATTTCTTGCGTGAAAATGGTTGTGCGGATTTTTGTGAAAACGTCGGTGAATTTTCTACACATTACGGAAAAAATTCCTGAAAATTATCGAAGGATTATTCACAAACGTTCTCTTCAGAGAAATTAAATTGCCCGGTTAAGTTTAGCAATAGCTGATGCGGCTTGGCTCCTTCCTGCTGAACGTGGTCCAATATTGAGAGGATAATGTGGGCAATTGAATCCATGAAGACCCTGACTGACCAAAAAACTCTAGTAACGAAAGAATTGTTGCCAATTTCTGACGTTCATTAGCTCCTGCGCACTTGGTATCGAACAGTTCATTATCGCGATCTGGGCTGAAAAGACTTTTTCGAATGTCACGCACCAAATTGAAGCAGGCAGCTTAAAAAACGCATATGTCTTGTGCAGATTGTAAAGTCGTAAGTGTATTTCAGACTTTTGTAATGCGCTCATTGTGACTTTTCAGTCATTTTCTATGGGGAACGACTCTTCTTTTTGCTCAAGCTGAAGTTTAAGACAGGCCATTGAGTGACAACGCGACGACTTGGTAACAGACGCGGATCCAGCAATTTGGCAACACCAGTTTTAAACACACTTTTTCCTCCGTTTAAAATTATGCTAAATAATCGATTCTTGAAGGAGCACCTGACCCCTCCAAGAATCGATACATTTCCATAGGTTTAAATGGAGAAAATACAATGTTGCCAATTTGCTGGATCCGTTAATGACTTGGTAGATAACTCACCTATATCAGCGGATCCTGCCCATGTGCCCTGCTGCGCCTGCCTCGCCAAACGTGTGATCGCCTCAACGTACACTCGAGAAGCTGCTGCAGCACCTGAAAGAAGAAATGAACAAAGTTAAATAAATGACCATTACTCAAAGGGATGCAGGTTATTATTTGTTTTCAATATTGATATTTGGACAGATTTTACCCTTTGAGGTAGAATGTGTCAAAATATTGTGCGTTGAGAGCCCATTGGAGAAATACTCAGGTAATTGCATGGACCTTATTTTTTTCCCCCTTCATTTCAAAAAGGTCTTATCCCGAGCTTTTGATTCCTATCAGTTTAACGCACGGAACTAACGGTTTGCGTCAGAGCTACAAAATAGGTGGGTGAAGTGGCGTTATTTAACAGCGAAGTGACATCATTGATTTAATTTCCTGGGGATCATGTATAATCAGATGTTTATTATCTACTAGCATTCTTTTTTTACTCGTATGTGTGTAGTTAGCGACTATCATTCGGCAAAGGTTCCTGCTGATTAAGAAATCAGTTGAATTTTTTTTCCATTAGCGGGATCAAAATTAAATTTGTGCTATTGACTTGGCATTGGACACACAAACAGCTATTTTTCCCGGATAAATAGAATCAAGTATTGTATAACAGTTCGGACAAGACTAATTTCTGATAAAAATGAAACTGATCACAATCTTTTAAAGGTTAGCAATTTCCTGAATTCAATCCGATCAACCTGAATATTAACCGACAGGTTCTTCTCTCCGTGTTAATGGCCACCAATTGCCAGGAACACGGAGTCAGTTGCAGCGGTATTTCCCGCGGGACTCAAGCTCCCTTCCGCAAGTGATAAGGAGCGGCGGTTAAGACCTATTGAGCCACCTTTTAATATCATTATCTCGCAGCGTTTCCGAATAAATCAACTGTGCTTCTGCTAGCAGAGTTGCGACATTGGGATATCTACAACCAGGCGGCTGAATTCCAAAGCTAAACAGCTCCTAACTCGTAGAAATAAAATTAACATGGCCGATATGTGGTTTAAAGATGATTTTCGAAACACTGATCACCTGCATTTTTGATAGGCAGGAATCTTAGCTTTTGTCGATAAATCACAGGCGTTTCCTACACAGACAGAAAAATAATATCATTAGATACTAGATTCTTGATATTCATGATCCCGAAGAAATGAAATAGCCACCGTGCGCGATTTCTGTTGGTGTTGATCAAGCCAGTGCTTCGCAAAATATCGATTGATCTGCCATGTTAACCTATGGAAAAGGTCGATATACAGGGTGTTTGCAGCGAATATGTTAATTATTGATGCTTTACCATAGCTTCGAATCGGGAAATATTGATGATCGATCATTCACGCCTTGCCACTGGATCAAGCGTATGTTTATATGTATACCAGCTGCGCGATAAGCACTGTCAAAAATCCTGAGGGGAATACTAGGATTTCTCTGGAATTCTTCTACCTTCGGTGAGTGGACAAGAATACATCGACTTATTCGATTTTTAAACCCGCAGTAACCAGTTGAAGTGCTGTTTTATGCACAGCACTTAAATATTACTAACTATATTACTTTATGTATATATTATTCTCTTCATGTATTTATAGTATGATGTGTGTGTTAAACTAAACGAAGGTTGTAAAATACTCTCAGCGGCTCATGAAAAATATTTTTCCATTCCTTAAAAAAATAAAGGCTCTCAGACGGTACTGGCAACAGCTAAGGCAAAGACGTCTGGAGCTAAAATTTATTCTAGGTGAGTGCTATGCTCCTCCGAAGAGTTCCTTCCCGTGCATGTGAGGAGGAAAAAAGCCGTTTAGAATGGAAATGCGTTTAATCTCACGCTCATGAGACACTATTTTATCGCAATTTATGGGAGATTTTTGAATAGTAGATGGGCTCTGCAGAAAAACATTACTCGTTCAGGTAGACACGCTCTGCCTGTCAATTTAGCCACGCTACGCCGCTATAAGGATGTTAAATACCATCCGACTACAAATTTTTAGGTCGTTTCCTGTATAGTTTTCAAAGAGTACAATAAGTTGAAGGATTGAGCGCTAAATTTACAGCATTAAGCTCGCTGTAATTATAATTTCAGAATAATCTACAGCTGACCCACAAGTTATCGTCATTGAACACTTCATTATTTGCAGAATAAAGTTTGCAATGAGGAACCATGCTCTCTGGCTCTTTCATAAAAGCACCTTTCTGCAGAGGGAAACCAATATGTTGTTTCTAAACTGGGCCAGAAATAATGAATGGTTCCTTGTTGCAAAATGTGGTCCAGTTGCATCGAAAGTAGCGAGTTTCCGCGAAAAACATAAGAAAATAATGTTCGTAGCGTTGGTAACACAATTTGTGACGCACAAAGTAACCAGGGAATGGTTGTCATTTTGGGATTTTAGAAAAGTAATATTTACTAATTTTCACGAGTTAGAGTGCTGAGTTCTGTGCAACGCGACGACAAAATTCGTCGCCTACCGGACAGGGCGTAACTAAACTCTGCAAAGAACCCTGTCTTCCATAATACAAAGCTTTTCCGCCCTCATTAGCCCTCGTGGCAGTCACGCGACGAATTGTTCACCGACTCCTCCATCAAAATTACTGATAATTTCCATAATTTGGTCGAAGTAAAATGATTTGCAAGGTGACTTCTACAGAATTTGACGTTATGGGGGACTTCGATAAGTATTCGATGATTTTAGTGTACACGAGTTGCAGTGCGCTATCGCGCATCACGAAATAGGAGGGTAAAATAAAGAATAAGTTCTAAAGCTTGGTATAATGCTCATGCTGCTCCGGAATTAGTATTCTCCTAGAAAAAAAACCTGTATGGATATTCCGACGTTTTTAAATTTTCTCAGATAAAGTACCTACACTGCGTCATTTTTTTCCAAAAAAAAATAAAAAATAAAAAAATTAACGTATGTTTTTCTGCCAAATTCAGGTACCTCAAAATTTCAAAGAGATGCTCGCATGAATTTTGTCATTGATGAATACTATTCCTATAGGGAAATTTGGCAAAACTTCAATGCTCACTTGACTTTTTTCTTAAAGTGGCAGTGCCGAGTGAGGCACTGCCACTCAACCCAAATCAACGAAAATTAATCGTGATAGGACCAGTTCTTGGAATACACGAATCACGGTATAGAGATGAGACACTTTAATGTCTCGTTGATTTCTCTTGGAATCAAAAGTTGAAATCACACAGCAATACTTTTCAAGATCCGAATACCTTTTCTCAGTTCGAGGGAGAAGAATATCAACGTAAGCTCAATTTATACGAGACAAAAACCTCTAAAGTTCAGTGACTTGATACGTTCACATTGTCTCCGACCACTTTTGACGAACAACCATCCCTTTATACTTTTCCCGGAAAACTGCGTGCAAAACTTCCGGGCGCTGCCGATTCCAAGGGACAAATAAGAACCTAACAATTTTTCAACCAAAAATACGAAGTGCTCATATTGTCATATTGCGGCTATGAAATATCATTTTACGGATATATGTTGTTTGCAGTGGCATGACGTGCTTTGCGATATATACATTTATCTGACATTTAACAAATGGAATAGGGTCGATATACAGGTTGTGCACAACGAAGACTTTAATGATCGATTCTTTACCATAGTTTCAAAAGGGAGATATCGATAATCGATCATCGATCATTCACTCCTCGCCGCTGGTAGTATGGCTCAGAGGTAGAAAGCTACACTCTAAGTCATTCCAAACCTTGCCGTTCACGAAGTGACACCACTCGTTTTTCTTTATTTCTCTGGAGACATAATATCATGAGGATGGATGAGCAAGTTTCTTCTCTTTTTGTTCAGAACTTTCGTCCTGATGGAAATTCTGAGAATATGTTGGATGGGACCTTTCACCAACAGTAAGACCACTTGTCCAAATGATGAAAAAGTTACCAAAGACTCGGAGGGATAGAGATTTTCTATCCCTTTGACGCTCATCTGAAAGGAAGCACGCCCAGAGCGCATGAACATAGTTGCTATCAAACGTCGTCAAGAGAAACGCCTTCAATTTTTTGATATGCAACACGCACATCCATTGAGTGCGAATAGTTGTATTCGAACGCCTGTTACGAGAATGAATCCAATGCGTTGTGGTGATATTCTTCCGTCAGAATCAACATGCTTTATGAATACGTGACATCGTGACAGAATAACAACTTACTTCTTATGATATAATTTTTAGCTAAGAAATTCCCGTGCTGCCATGAATATAGAATTAAAAAATTGGTGGCAAAACTGAGGTTTTATTTAACGAGTACGGAAAAACAACCTTGAGGTGATTCGATGGACGCTATATTTTGTGTCAGAACGACATGTGATAAATCGAATTGATTAGTTCCATTTCCTCATTTTTTTTTCGAAATTTGAGATCGCAATTCTGTTGTCAGGAGACTACAGAATACACTATCACCAATTTTGACAAACAAATTCGACTTAATAAAGGCGTGGTTTTTTTAGAGGAAAAATATTGCATTCGATACTGGCATCGAAACTGCACTCGAATGCGATATTTTCCCTCTAAAAGAACCACGTCTATATTACGTAGAATTTGTTTGTCGAAATTGGTAAGCGAATTCTTTAGTATCCTGACAAAAGAATTGCGATCTCAAAATTCGAGAAAATGACGAGTACACTAGAAAAAAAGCATATTGGATCTATAGTCCAGACTCTCAAAAACATCGACAAGAAAAAGTACTCTTGATTCAATCAGAATCTAGCTTAAAATTAAGAACCAAGCCTCTGAATTTAAGCTCATTTCGTTTTGATCAAGCAAAAATCCGATTGAATCAAGAGTATTTTTTCTTGTGAATGTTTTCAAGAGTCTGAACTCTAGATCCAATGTGTTTCTTTTCCCAGTGTAGCTGAAAAAATGGAACCAATCGATGCGATAAATCGTTTTGACACAAAATATGGCGTCCATCGAATCACCTTAAATCCACTCTGCAAAAATTACGTTTCCTCATTCACCCAATATTCAAGTGCATACGCGCACAATCGATCAATTATAAAAAAGAGCCGCGGGTCGACTTAGCACGATCAACCTATCTAAATTTCCGGCTGAGCCTTCATTTGCATGAACATTCAAACTCGATGGAGCTTGAGTGGACGGCTTACTTACGGACTGGTCCAGTAACGTTACGTACTTTCCGATATATCGCTTGATCTGCCATTTAAACCCACGGAAAGGATCGATAAATAGGGTGCTCGCAACGAACACCTCGATAATCGATTCTTTACCACAGCTTCAAATGGAGAGGTATCGCGAATAGATTATTCACGCCTCATCATTGGACGGGTCATTTCGTCGCTTGGCTGACATAAGGGCGTAACTGCACTATGCAATGAGCCCTGTCTTCCATACGTTTCAATGCTTTTCCGGGCTCATCTCAATGTGTAGTTACGCCCTTATGTCAGCCAAGCGACGATTTTTGCCAGACGACGTCCGGTCCAATTTGGCGACGACTTTCATGCCTGGGCTCACGGCTAAAATGAGGCCCATTGAGAGGGCGCCCCCGTTAGTGTCAACATCGAATCGGCCGGACGATAAATAAATGGGGGTGGCGCGCACTGGGATCGGGGTGGTTTCGGGGGCTAAAAGAGTAATTCGGTTTTAATGCCGATGCGCCGATGGCCTCGGCCGCTCCGAAATTCGACCCACCCCCTTTAAAGGTGGAACGCACTGAGCCACCCTCCGTTGCCAGGTTGATCCGAGGGACTTTCCCTGACCGCTACGTGGACCGACCCTTAGATGACGCCTCGTGCCCCCTAAGGGCCGATTCCTGGATCGTGTATTAAACATTTTAAAAATGCCAAGTCCATCTAGAAGTAATAACTTCCTGACAAGCTGCAAAAATCATGAAAGGGCTCCGGGAGAAACTATGGAGGGAATAGATTGGGATAAAACGATTACACTATTTAAACGGGAAAATTCAAAATGGACCACTAGACAAGGTACGAATTTAAGCATTCTGACACATGTTTCTTGACCAAAATTTCACGTAAAATACGATTCGCGCAACGAAAATTACTGAAACCAACTCCTAACAAATACATTAACGTTTTTATTTCACATTGGTTGCGAGGAATTTCAACTGCCCGCTCACAAGAAACTCAAAACTCTACGTGAGTCAAATCGTGCACTACAACGGTTTCAGCAAGCTTCTCAGTCGAGCTATGTTCATTTCCCACCATACGTTGTTAAACTATAAACAACTTGCTATAGCTGAGCCAAAGCGTCAAGATTGAGGTTGCCAGATTTTTATATCGCAGAGACTGTCATGATATAACGTTTAGCGCGCGATGTGAGTCACGTAGAGCTAGAGTTTTCATGAGCGGGTGGTTTGAATTCGCGCATCAAGAATCATTAAATGTCTTCGTGAGGAGTTGAAGTCGGTAATTTTCGTTGTGCGCATTGTGTTACGTAAAATTTTGGTTAAGAAACATGTATCAGAATGCTGAAATTCGTGCCTCGTCTACTGGTCCATTCCGTCGCTTAAAAAGCATGCGTCGTTTTTCCGCCCGGAGGTATGTCCATAGCCGCAAAAGTAATGCAAATCAGCCTTGAGAATCTCTTGAACAGACGATGATAAAAACCCATAAATTCAATGACCAGCGGGTTGATTGTTGAAATTGATGAGCAAAGCGATAGATAAAGAAGACAGGGGGAATACGGAGCGATTCTATTGGTTGAAATGGGTGGTTCCTATAGACTGACGGAGAATGGACTAACTATAGGATCTCTCGCAGGTTGCCGTTAGTTAGTCTATAACCTATCTCTCTTGTCCATTTCAACCACCCACTTCCACCAACAGGATCCCTCCATATCTTTTATGTTGTCTACTTTATTGTTTATAGCTGTGTCTATCAATTTCAACAATCAACCCGCAGAAGTCTCCTTCATAAAATTTGTGGCTCAAACTTTAATAGTAAAATGTTAAACAGAGGACTATTCTTTACAAGGTTTGAAATGTAATGCTTAGTGAGGTTTTTGACAAGGAAATGCGAGTAAAATTCAAGCTCGGCTGATAGAAAGCACGAGTGCATTGGGAACCATGCAAATAAGATTCCTGGAGCTCATTGCAATCGAACTTTTCAAATACAAGTTTATCTTTCGGAGAAATAAAACTGAAATTCTACAACAAGCGAACCCTTTTCTCAAAAAACTCGACGCACTCGGCTCCGCGTCGCGAAAATGGCAATGCTGCTATCAACTTTAATTGCGGTGCAATGCGGAAGGCCTCCCTTCGCTGCGTCGCGTCGCCTCGCATAAAATCGCGATTTATCGAGGTAGACTGTCGTCGGATCGAATCGGAAGTTTAATCTATCGTTATGAATTGGTTTATAATCCCGCGAGTTTAAATTGATGAGGATCTGTTTTTCGACAGCTTGAGCTCGCGAAACGATTTGAAAAGTAGGTTGCCAGAATGGAAAATTTCCAGGTGTCTGAAATTTTGAACATTTTATGTTAAAGATGAAACTACTAAGATAACTAAGCTTGAGGATATCCTTGGTTTCTAAATCGAACAATCATTGTTGGACAGAATATGACAAAATAACCTAATCTACTAAGATACATGTGTTTAAATGGGAATGTCGCCATATGACGTCACATGGCGGCACATTTTCTACCTTTAAGATCTATTTTTCTACAAATTTCCAACTCGGAAAACAATTATGGAAAATATTGCGAACTCGGTTCATTGATTTTTCTCAAATATAGCAATACAATATTAAATTTTATCTCTATAAAACCGCGTTCGATAAAATCGATAGTTTTTCTCCATTTATCACAATTTTTTGTTTGATAATAATACGGTAAATCTGTGACGATCAAATCGCGATACATTCTCCGATCAAATCGCGATCAGCACTACTAGGGATCCAAAGAAGAAGTTCAACAATACAAATACAAAAAATATATCGTCCTTTTGTATTGACCCAAGTGCTGACATAATTTTACACATCAAAGAGTGATACAATAAAAATTAATGGTTGTCTGGTAATTTTGCAACCCTGCCAGGGTAGGCGCCGAGTCGCGATGGTCATCTGGGACTCGGCTGCGAACTTAATTGATTATCCGAATACACTATTTGTCGCTTGCGAAAGCTCCAATTTTAACGGGCGACTTAACCATTCCGGATGACAAATTTTGTCCATCCAACAATGAGCCCTCGCACTTAACACGTACAACAAACTTTACTCGATATTTTAACGCCTGCCTCGCATTTATATCCGAGCTGGAGACAAGGGTTCTGGAAAGTTTCCGAGAAGAAATTATGGAACGTCTACGAGAGAGTTAGAAAGCTCACCCGGATCAGCGAGCCGATTATTGAAAATTATAGACATAGCTATGGACAAAGTGGGAGTTTGAGCTGATATGATACAGTTGAATAAATACATTGTAACAGGTAAAATAAAAAGGATCTTCGTACTAGTGATAACATCAAATAGCTGTTAGACGAGACATTGAGTTAAGAAAACGAATATATTTAACACATCCTGCTACACTGGAACCTTCAAAAGTCACGTGGCCGCACGGATCCATTGATCTCAACTTTACTACGTTCTTGAAACTCCTCCTCCAATACGGCTTTAATATTTACTGGATCGTCGTAACGTACATTTTTTAAACAGCACCAAGAAAGAACTCTCGTCTATATCTTTTTTGAAACAAAAAGCGAAGTATTAAAATGCAATATAGAACTGGGCGGTTTCATAAAAAGAAAAATGAAAAACTGAGGGGTTGGGAATGCAAACTCTCGTTATTTATTGCGAATTAAAATTGCTGAACACGGAGAATTTTGCCCACGCCATGTTGCGCCATGTCGACTGAGGGAGGGTCCCAACCACCGTAACATGAGCAGACGCAACGTCTAAATAACGTAAGAAAATTCTCGACGAAAAAACAAGATGATGCTGTATACAATTGCAGACTGCTGATTTTGAACCAACCAATCCAGTTAATGCTAAGCTCCGATCATCAACACATTACATATTGTACACTTCTGAGAATTGGTGTTATACCCATGTTGACGATATTATTTGGCACTGCCAACTAATCGTCTTTACATTGTTTCCGATCAATTCCTTTGGGGAGGCGTTCTGTTTTTTGCTTTCCAAGTAGGGTGACCCAAAATCAAAGCGGGTACGCGCATCGCCAAAAGTGGAACCTGGTCGTCCAGATCATTCAAACTTACGTGTGTTTAAAGGGCGATGTCATTGCTGTTAGTCTGCTTTTCCTTGAATTTTAGTCATTTTTTTCAATGTTTATTGAATTAATCGGCATTTCGGTGCTCTGATCTTTGGATCTCATAGCTTTGGCATTGGTAGGTTTTCGAGAAATTTACCTTTCAAATCCCTTTGATACTTCGCTTATGAAAGTGTTTTTGCTTCTAACCGCCTGACCAATGAGAAAATGGACTATTCGCCTACAATGCTTTTTTATAATGCGAAACCAGAATGCATTTCGTGGAGAGTCCATTTTTTTATTGGCTGATTCTCCGCGTAAGACGGGAGTGCGAGTACCCACATTGATTGGACGTATTTCTGCCAAACGGAACTATGTGCAGTAAGACATGAGCCCTGGAATCCATACAAATATTTGCATATCAAGGCTCACTTCAGAAATACATCCGATTCTGGGTTACCTTCCTCCATTGAAGAAAGATACATTTAAAAGGTTATTATATTCCAAAAAAACTTTTCGGACACTAAAATTTAATACAGTCTTTTTAGCTTTTTATCAAGGTGTGTATTTATCATTTGAAATTTTTAGTTGATTTTGTTTTCGCAGCTACAAAGAACAACGATCGCTGCAATGGACCACTAGACAAGGTACGAATTTAAGCGATCTGATACATGTTTCTTAACCAGAATTTCACGTAGAAAACGATTCACACAACGAAAATTACAGAAACCAACTCCTAACGAAGATATTAACGTTTTTATTTCACATTGGTTACGAAGAATTTGAATTGCCCGCTCACAAGAAACTCATAACTCTACGTGAGTCATATCGAGCACTACAACGGTTTCAGCAAGCTTCTCAATCGAGCAATGTTCATTTCCCATCATGTGTTGTTCAAACTATTAGCAATTTGCTATAACTGAGCCAAAGCGTCAAGATTGAGGTTGCCAGATTTTTATATCGCAGAGACTGTCATGATAACGTTTAGCGCGCGATGTGAATCACGTAGAGCATTGAGTTTTCATGAGCGGGTGGTTTGAATCCACGCATTAAGAATCATTAAATATCTTCTTAAGGAGTTAATTTCGGTAATTTTCGTTGTGCGCATCGTGTTTTACGTAAAATTTTGGTTAAGGAACACGTATCAGATTGCTGAAATTCGTACCTGGTCTAGTGGTCTATTGTTCTCGCACTAGGATAAAAGACTTCGCTACTTAAATTTGTGGCCCTGCCAACAACGCCCCAAGTTGGCGAGTTCATCTGTTTGCCTCTCGCCACCCTATACATGCGGAGCTGTACTTTCTTAACACGCCTCATGCAGTCATCCTAGAATACAAATAGCCTCCTCATTTCAAAACAGAGTTTCCAGCCGACAAAAAACAAATTCTTTCTCTTTATGCATCACCTTTGCCTCTTTTCTCTTCCCGACCCGCTCAATATCTTCCTCCGTTTATGCTCACTTCCCCTCCCACATCAATGCTTTCTATCCTTTTAATAAAACTTATGTACTTCAATTTCGGTAGACTCCACGCGGTGAAATCGACTCGCTCGGGCTGCGTTGACTTAAATAAAGTTTGAGCAAACCTCACGGGCGGTAAAATATTAAGCGGATCAGTTTAATACGTATGAAGACACGGTAAATTAGAAAATGCATTGAACGGACGACGATATTGTGCGTTTTCGAGTGCTAAGCCGAACTTGCTCACCGTGCCTTCGGTGTGACTTTACGATGATGATGTTCAATGTTCACTCATGTACCCATGTAGCAAATTTTGCTACAGATTGTGCTGGCAGACCTCGAGCCGACATCTACCGTAGATCACGAAGAGCGGTTTAGACGTCGACGGTCCGCACTATTCTTTTGTTTTCCGCCGATTTTTTGCCAAGCTGGCAGATGTTTGCCGTAGATCTCTAGCAGATATCTGCGGTAGAACTTTAATTTAAGGGCGAATCATATGCTCCTAGATTGCTACTAGCTGTCTGNGGTAATCAGTTGGGTGTACCTCTTGATTGAAATCCCGAAAAAAATGTGAAATTCACATGGTAATTTTGTCTTAAATTTACAGTTTTTAGAGAGTAAAGTAGGGACTGTTTAAAGATAATCCGACTTCTTTTCCAAGACAAAAGCAGTTGCACAATCTTAGCAACATTGCAATGCTCTTGGTTCCTTTTTGCAAAATGCAATCCAAGTTAAGAGTGAATTTCAAACTTTCGTGATGCACTCATCGTAATATTTAAGCCATTTTCTATACAAAACAAGTCCTCTTAGTGCTCTAGCTGAAGTTTGCAACAGGCCCATTCAATGCCGGCTTGACAAACATCCCGATGGAATACAGTGAAGGGGCAGAGCCAACACAAATTCGAAATCAATATACAGGATGAGTGTTTCAGCTGAATCCATTTTCGCTGAGTATCGAATTCCCCTGTTGCAACGGTGGCAAGAGTCCGGTCCGGCTCAACCAGAAAATGGGAGGGCAAACTTGTAGAGGCACTTTAGTCGGGTATGTGAGAGTGCAGCGCTAACCATGTCCGAATCGGGACGAGTTAGTGCCATTGCGAGAGCCCTTTCATCTCCGGCAGAGCGGCTGCCCAAACTGAGCCAAGATGCAATTAAGAGAGCAAACGCTGAAAACAAAGATGCTCAACTGATACGAAAGCGGTGCTGTCAAGTTCATTTGAAGAGAAATACACCCTTCGGCAAGGGTTGAAATCAGTGTTGTTATCGACTTCAAAGATAGGTGAATCAGAATGGGTCAGTTGCGCTAGTCACAGAATCGTGTTTTGATGGCTCAATCTTGCAGATTAGCTAAAAATAATGAAATTGCTCCAAACGCCGAATTTCTACGTCCAGTAGTAACAGATTCTTAACAGCAATTCCTGACACAAGCCCCATACGAATCAATTACGCCGAACTTAAATTGGACTTTGGACTACATTCTGCAATTTGGAACTATAAATTCTAGCCCGGTTTAAAAACAACGTATGTGCGAATAGTTTCCCTATGCACATAAGTGTTTTTTCAGATAAGTTAGAATTTAAAGCTCCAAATTGCAAAATGCAGTCCAATTGGCAACCATTCCTCTTAGTTTCAGAGGGCGGGATAGAGATATTGTTTACCCGGCGCCCGTTTGAAACGCAGCTTCGAATCCCCGTTCAGTCACAAGCGAATGCGATTCTTGACTTCACTCGGCTAATTTTGGGCTTTGTCTGTCTTCGGACTATTTTCATCTCCGTTTGTGGTAGCCTCAAGGGGTACAATTTTCAAAATTTGGTGGGGAAAGGGCGTAACAGGGGAAGAAATTAAGACGTGCTGCTCTGAACCGACCCACGGAGGATCGAGTCGATAGGAGAGGTCGGACAAAATTTGGAAACTTTAAACGCTTATAAGTCTGTTTATACGAGACTTTGAGTTTCAGAAAATGGTTCCATTGGTTTTCTCGTGAAATTTTCTTCTTAAGATACCCCTTGAAATTTAAAATTTGACTACATAAACACCAAAATTTACAGTTTTAGTAAAAAAAATTGCACGCCCGACCTCTCTAATTGACTCCGTCTACTGTGCGACCGTCGAGTGTTCCCACTCGATCCATTATCCCCTTTTACGGACTCACTAATTTCCGACTTCGAAATTTACAGTAATAGATGTGATGGTGTAGTTCCTAGTTACAATTGGATGTATATTTATGCCAAAAGGAACTATGTCTATATCTCACGCAAGCCCTATGCGCATAGTTCCTTTTAGCATAAATACGTCCAATTTTGCTAAAGTCTACGCAGAATAAGGTCACGCACTTTCAGACTGCGACAGAAGACCGTCCGACGGCATTTTCGCATTACAATTAAAAGCAAGGTTCAAGATGGCGGATCTTCTGTCGCAGTCAAAAAAGCGT
Organism: Bemisia tabaci; assembly: GCF_001854935.1. NCBI lineage: Eukaryota > Metazoa > Arthropoda > Insecta > Hemiptera > Aleyrodidae > Bemisia > Bemisia tabaci. Next base: position 198,272 of record NW_017548920.1, on the reverse strand, counting down.
GAACTAAATTGCCGCCGATTCTCATTTTGGCGTGTCATCAGAAAAAATCTGAGAAACATTAGTTCAGAACGCCCGATAAATAAAATTCGCGAGCGGAACTTTCGCGATGTTAAAAAGGACCACGTAAAGCAGAAAGGAACCAAGCCACATCAGCTATTGCCAAATTTAATCAGCCAATTTAATTTTCAACATGAGAACGGTTGTGCGGATTTTTGTGCAAATTTCAGTGAATTTTCTGCGTGGTACGAAGAAAATTCCTTAAAATTTTCAAAGGAATCCGGACAAACGTCCTTTCGTAAAAAAAGAAATTGCCCGGTTAAATTCGGCAATAGCTGATGTGGCTTGGTTCCATTCTGCTTAACTCCGTCCAAATGCAGTTACGTCCACCCGCCCGGGAAACGATGAAAAGTGCATCGCGAACCCGTCGCGTTCAAAATGAGCTGATCATGGATGCCGAACCTGTTCTCGAAGATGGCGACCCTTCCCGTCCCTACAGCGTCGCCCTCGCCATCCCGGCGCACAGAGGATCGAGTCGATTAGAGACGTCGGACATGACATTTTAAACTACAACAACCAATGGAGATGTTGCATGTGTGAAGAATTTGCGATTTGACTGTTGTTTCTGATGTAAAAGTTCGCGAGAAACATGATGGTGCCACTGGTTTTCTCTGAAATCAACTCCCAAGCTCAGAAAAAGCTCTCAAAGTGAGGCCAAAATGGAGGGCATATCCCACGCTATCCTGAGAGACCACGTCTACATCAAGACAAACTCTCCATGCGAAGATAGGGAGCAAATACATTAGCGGGGTTGCCATGTTTTCAGTTTTGGAGTCCCCAAAGAAAGTTGCAGCCCTGACAATGTATTTGCTCCCTATCTTTGCATGGAAAGTTTGTTTTGGTGTAGAAGTGGACTCTCAGGGTAGGGTGGGATATCCCCTCCATTTTGGCCTCACTTTGAGAGCTTTTTTTGAGCTTGGGAGATGATTTCAGAGAAAACCAGTGGCACCATCGTGTTTCTCGCGAACTTTTACGTAAGAAACAACAGTCAAATTGCAAATCCCTCACACGTGCAACATCTCCATTGGACGTATTTCTATCAAACGGAACTGAGCTCCATAGGGGGGGAAGGTAGAGGGGGGCTTGGATTGGCGGCGGAACAGGGCGTCGGGTTCATTCCGTCCAATACTCGCAATGCTTTTCCATGGCACTTGATTCCGTTTGACAGAACGCGCTATCCGGCATTCTAAATTCCTCAAAAGGAACTTAAATTGGCGCTTAGTTCCGTTTGACAGAGAAACTTCCAATTTTGATGTTTATTTCGTCACATTTTCGATTTTGATGGATACCGCTTACAGAAAATTTCACATGGAAACCAACGGAACCATTTTTAGAACCTCAAACATTTGTATAAACGGAGTCATGAGCGTTTTAAGTTTCCAAATTTTGTCCCTTCTCCTACAGACTCGATCCACTGTCCAGCGATAACATATCAAATAGCGCTTAGTTCCGTTTGACAGAAAAACGTCACATTTTGATGTTTATTTCGTCACATTTTCGATTTCAATGGGTACCGCTTACAGAAAATTCCACAAGGAAACCAACCTCAAACTTTAGTATAAACGGAGTTATAAGCGTTTTAAGTTTCCAAATTTTGTCCCTTCTCCTACAGACTCGATCCACTGTCCGGCGATAACATATCGAATCGCCGGAGCCCGCAAGGAGCGCGGCATAAACAAGATGCATATTCCCCTGTCGCGGGACCCGNGGGGGGGGGGGGGGGGGGGGGGCAGCATTTCTGGCCGGAAGCGCGACATTAAAAAACACGCAATCGAGCTCTGGCTCGGATTCGAAGCCAATAAAAATAAATCCCGATGACGTTTCGGATGCGTTCTCCTCTTTCGTTCGCTCCTCTGACCGTTCGATTCCCGGATGAGCCCTGGAAAGCGTTAGTTTACACGTAAAACGTGGCTCATGGGGAAATTGAGATACGTCCTTACGTCGGAGGAGCGACTTTTTTCAGCTTCGCTCACCCCCGAGACCTTAACAACACGCCTTACCCGGATAACCGTTGGATGGAGGTAGCGAGGGCTCTTTCTTACGTCGGAAAACGCACCGCCGCAGAAAAGCGTAACCAAATGGACCACTAGACAAGGTACGAATTTAAGCAATCTGGTATATGTTTCTCATCTAGAATTTCACGTGCAACACAATTTGCGCAACGAAAATTACCGAAACCAACTTCTAACAAAGATATTACACACTGGTTATGAGGAATTTGAAGTGCCCGCTCACAAGAAACTCAAAGCTCTGCGTGAGTCAAATCAGGCACTACAGCAGCAAGCCTCTCAATCGAGGATTGTTCATTTCCAACCAGAGACAAGAGACCCTCCACTAGTATCTTGGCCACGGAGGAAGCTTTTACTTTCGGGACTTCAGCATTCTACTGTTGACTTACCTACATGGTTGATGTTCAACAACGTGTTGGCAGTTTCGTTTCGCAAACAAGCCGAAAATGGCCGACGTTTGGGAAAGTTGTTGGGATCATGACGTCATCCGAAGCTCATCATCGACCATGTAGGTAAGTCAACAGCCGAAACTGAGGTGATGACGGTTGCTCCCTAATAATTATCCATAAGGAATTGTTGAAACCCCGAAAGTAAAAGCTTCCACCTGTCGCTAGGAGGCCAGTGGAGGGTCTCTTGTCTCTGTTTCCAACCATGTGTTGTTCAAACTAAAGTCACCGCAAACTGGACCAAAACCGACACAAAATGTGTTGGTTTGTGTTTCACTTCTTGTACTAACCAAAAGTAACACAAATATTTTAATCGGGGCAGCCCCAGGCAACTAATGTTGGAGACCATCGGTCTCGGTTGGCCTGACCGCGAATCGAACCCGGGACCTCCTGACTACAGAGCCAGCGCTACAACCACCACAACTTATAAGAAGCGAAGCAATGATAGGCAATCCAAAACTGCAAAACAATTTGGAAACACCCGGAGCTGAACGGTGAAGACGCAAAGAGGACCACGATACTGCCGTGCTAAGGAAGAACGCTGTATGAGCCATTAGGCGTCGTTGAATTTCTTTTGACAAATCTCAAATTTTTAGGAATATTTAAGAATATTGTTCTGCGGGCTATTAGAGGATTTTGTTGGTCACTTAACCTGAAATGTCTGAGAATTTCAAGGGAATATATGCATACGTTCCCTCAAAAATACATGTTTTATCTGGGGTTTGGCAACTCTTGAATGTTCATACGGCGTTCTTCCTCGGCGCGGCAGTATAGCTGACTGAACATTGGCCGGGTAATTCTACCGGGATTCAAATTCCATCTTCGGCGCGAGAAGGCGAAGATCATTGAAAAGTAAAACTTATCACTTTCATCAAATCGAGTTAAGACGAATAGTGGGAGGGAATAATTTATTTGGCGCTCCGCAACGAAGTGCTCGCGAGAAGTTAAGGCGTAAGACAGATAGTCCGAATCTCGGGAGGGGCGAGAGAGATGAGGAGTCGAGGAGAGAGAAAGAATGAAAACATGGGGTACATGAACGAACGTCGAGGGGACGTATTTACCCTAAAAAGAACTATGTTACACGACAACCCTATATGCGCATAGTTCCTTTTAGCATAAACACGTCCGAGGGAACAGAGGGAAGCGATGCAGCCAGCGATTTGGATCCCGATGGGGGTGGGGAGCACTGCTGCGTTGGCGCTGCGATAAATAATTCGTGTTATTATAAACAGAATGGGAACGTACTACGTAAAGTTTCTTGTGTCGTTACGGAAAAGTTGCATGGCCAGTCCGACTGGCGCATCCGGCGTCTCTAATCGGGGAGAGGACCATTTTTTGAAGGCGTTGTCACATCGAATATTATTAGATATCGACAGTGAAACTGCCGAACCACGTATCTCGTTTGTGGTGTCTGACAATTTCCGCTCCCATTTTATTTTCATTTTTTTTGTAGGAGTACAAATCAGCATCATACTTTGAAGTTTCCGCTGAGTTTATTTCGCACAGAGGAGAAAAATTGGATTACATTTTGCAATAAGGAACCACTATTTCTAGCCCAGTTCAGAAACAACATATATGCCATTGGTTTCCCTATCCAGGTATGTGTTTTTGACGGAACGCGATGCTCCTTCCGTCCTATACTCGCAATGCTTTTCCATGGCGCTTAGTTCTGTTTAACAGAACGCGCTATCCGGGATTCTAAAATCCTCAAAAGGAACTCAATTTGGCACTTAGTTCCGTTTGACAGAAATACGCCCAATTGTTCGTCAACGGGGAAAAAAATACTAGAAACATGGCTCGAACTGTATGTAACGAGGTAGTAAATTAGGTGACTCGAATAATATTCCAATACAAAATGCTCGAGCTGAACATTCTTCCCCCAGTTTTGTACTGGTACTCATTAAAGCTAAACACTTTTGACTCTAATCGAAATAGTTTAACTATTTGCCTTTGTTTTTCGCGCAAAATAGGGTGCACTATTATACCATTTTACCACCTTTTTCGTCACGTCTCTAACTTCCCTCACTCTACTAAACGCTGCTCAATTTCACTTGGCGCAAAGGTCGTATTTTCTCCGGTACAACGGAAAACTTTCTTCTTCTTTCTCTCTCAGAACGGTTTTCATTGTTGTCACGAATCCAATTTTTCTCAGTTTACCGTTCCAGTTTTCGTTGGACTTGGATCGCTCTCGCGGACGGAACGAATTTCTCACGGAACTATGCCAATTTTCATCGCATAAAGGACCTAAACGGTTTCGATCAGAGTTCCGCGAATCAAGTCATCCCGGATCCGAGTTTTCAATCTCTCGCAGGGTGAAGGCTGACAAATGACTTATGAATGCCTCGGCCGTAAGTTTCCCCGACCCTCGAAACTTGAGTCGTTGAAAATGCTTGAGTCGGCGTCTGCGAAGTTCTCGATGGAATCGAACCGATGAAATAGGCCCGTTCGAAACTTTTACCGCTCGCTCCCGCTCCGAGGGTGAAAACTCCGAGGGAGCTCAAGCGGAAAATAACGCGAGCGGTAAACCTCCTAGCGTTACTGCCGCTATGAAAATAGGAAAACGCAGTCCGAGCTTAACGAACTGATTGTTTCTTGATCTGAGGGGGGGGGGGCTGTCTTGCGTTCGGGCTAGAGAACCTGAGGTAGGACTGAGTGAAGACACGTCGATAATTTTGAGGTTAGGTGATGGAGCTCTTAATGCCCCCAACGGCAGTCAGTCTATGAATTCAAATTATCCACAGTGATTTATTATAACAAATGTTAAGATCTGTCGTTGGCAAAGCACGTATTTGACTTATTTTTCCATAAATTGGACGTAATTCTGTCAAACGGAACTAAACGCCATGGAAAAGCATTGCGAGTTTAGGACGGAATGAGCCCGACGCCCGATTCCGCCGCCAATCCAAGCCCCCCACTACCTTCCTCCTCCAATGACGCTTAGTTCCGTTTGACAGAAATACGTCCAATTCACCATTAAAATACCAAATAATACAATTTTTTTAATGTGTGTGTCTAGTGTTTCACACGATACTTCACCCATACATACTGCACTGTTAAAGTAAAAACACGAGGTAGGTAACTATTCGCGCATCAATGTGATCCTCGGTTGCCTATCTCAAAATTGAAGGCGGTTTGCCGCGCGAGCATGGCATCGCATTCAGACGACAAGGACTGACTCTTCATCACGCATTCAAGCGTGCGCGTGCGCCTGAGCGAGGACTTATAGTCGGAATCAAATATGTGCAATGATATGAAAGACTTCCTCATTTTCCAAACCCACGAGTTCACGCGTGGTCATTTCCAAAAATGTTGGAATTTACATAAGTTTTGGGAAACTTCAAAGAATTTAAGTGCAGTCAACATTTTTGGGATGAGTTTTTTTAAATTGGAAAAAACTTGCGATACGTGTATTGTCATATCATATTTGATCAAATCAGCTATTGCCAAATTAAACTGAGCAATTTAATTTTTTTTTACAAAAGAGCGCTTGTGCGAATTTTTTTGAAAAAATTAAGTGACTTGCCTCCCACTATGCAAAAATTTCACTGAAATTTGAAAACAAAATCGGCAAAAACGTTTTCATGTAAAATATTTAATTGCATGATTAAATATAGCAATAACTGATGTGGCTTGATTCCATTCTACTAAAAGTAGTCCACATGATCTTATATTTAAAGTTGCGTATTTCAAACTGCCTTTCACAAGACGAGATATTCAAACGACGGCATTTGAATTTAAAACGACAAAACGATGACACCAAGCCGACCCTCGCAACCAGAGAGTAATTTAATATACCAGTTGCGGAAACGATGACGAATGAGTTTCCAACCCAAACAACGAAACAATTATAGGAACCGCGCGGCCTGCCGTATTAACACCGCGTCTAAAAACAACGAGCACAAGTTATAATTGGAAAACAAGGGGCAGAGGCGTAACCCTGAAATATTCGAATCGGTTTCCGTTAGACGGGCGTAAACAAAAAACTCATGAGCCCTGGCATCCTGCGCGAGTAACGAAAGCTAGGGCTCATGAGTTCTTGGACTTGCGCCCGTCTAACGGAAACCGATTCATTTCCCGACCCGGTTCCGCACGCGACCGTTGCCATTCGTAATCGAAAGTTGCGTTGATTCATCACACAAAACTAATCCACCACAGCTAAGAAAAAACGTCATATAAGCGCGTAGATGTTGCCAAATTTACCCCGATAAAACACGAATTTCCCAGGACACTTGTGTTTATATTTCTACCAAATTTTCAGAGAATTTCGCTCGAGATTTAATCTAAAATATCAGAAAATTCCGGGGGAAAATACGTTAAAATTGTCCTGAAAATTAAATACTTTATCCGGGGAAATTTGGCAACGTTTGAATGCTTATACGACGTTTTTCCTGGGACCGGGGAAAGCGGTGTCTCGACAATGATGTGCGTGAGGTGTCAAAACTTTCCGCGGAGAGGGATGCTCCCGCGTGGGCCGGGGGGAGGGGGAGGGGGTGGGCTCATTCACTCAATTTACGGAGTGAAGTGGCGATGAATAGGGCTTCATTGCGTTTGATTATATTCACAAACTCTGACTCCCCCTCCGTGGAGACGCCACGACGGAGCTTCGAGTCTATTCAAATGTAATTCCACATATCAGTTTTTTGTGTCGAATCTCCGACGCGACGGATCTTCCTCGCCCGGCTCCAACTTCCTACGATTCTCTTCTCTTTCGGTCCGGTGATGCCAAACTAACCAAAATTCGGGGCTCTGGTCACTAGCTCGGGATGTCCGCAGAGGCGTGGCTTATGATATATCGATTGATAGCTGTCACTGAAGCCTATGGAAAAGGATCGATAGGCAGGATATCCACCGAACACCTAAATAATCGATTCGTTACCATAGGTTTAAATGGCAGATCAATCGATACATCGCAATTAAAGTACTCCACGCCACTGAGGAGGAGTTTAAGGTGGCACACCACCCTCAAGCCCTGAGGGGTTGAGTGAAGTTGAAAAGCGACAAAAGGAATTACAGGATTGGGAGCAGTTATGGAACAAGTGTATGGTTGCAAAAGAAGAGTGGAAAAATGAATTGTCATGATCGCAAATTATTAATTTTCTCGTGTAATTGTTTTTCGTGTTTTGTATGCTCTAAAATTGCGGGTGAGATCTTTCAATTTTTCCCACCCTCGATTCATTTCCAATTTCTAAATTAGATTGTAATTTTCCACCTTATAAAAATGAGAAATTTCTCACCTTATAAAAAAACCATAGAATAAAATGGGGAAATATTGATAATCGATCATTTAAACCTCGCCACTGGGTGTCCGCACTTTTCGGCGATTTGAATAGGACCAAATTTAGAGTCCGCCTCAATTAAGTTTCCGCACTATTAGACTGCGACAGAAAATCCGGAATATTCATTCTTGCATTTAATTTCCATGCGACAATGAATCCAGATGATCTTCTGTTGCAGTCTGAAAGTGCGAAAACCTAATTGGCAAGGAATCCAACAGAATTCACTAGGCGATTTTTGCAAACAAGAGGTGAGCTAGTCAATAGGTAAGTAGAGGAGATCGGATAGTTCACTTCTCTCTCTTTTTTTTAAAAAAAAAACTTTACTTTTGACTTTGTAAAGGGAAGAACGAAAAAGTTTATACGGATACACGCGGAGGAAAAAACTTCCGTTTTACGAGCCGATAAAATCGGTAGGCGCTTTTGGTTCAGGACTGAGCTTTCAATCCTCTGAACCAATCTCTGTAATTGAAGTGACCTAACTTCGGTCCGGTGAACCAAATCTTCAGTTCTACGAACTTCGGTTGATATGGAGGATGTTCTATTCGAACCAAAGTTTTTTTTCTCTTTCAACCCTTATTCTCGGTCCGTAAAACTGAACCTTTGTTTTTACCTCATATAAGTTAACCACAAAGGTTGGTTCACAAGAATAAGGCAGCTGAGGCGCTCTTGAAATAAAAAGCGCCTACTTCACTCATTGGTTCGCACACTGAGACTATGTCTTATAAACCAATTAGTGGCTCATATGGAACACCACTAATAGGAGTAAAGGCTTCATATAATAAAATCACATATACCTTAGTGATGATATATATGCCTTACTACGGCACGAGATACCTTATCATGGTTCTCAGACCGAGAATCGTTAGTTCTTTTACGACTTTTAGTGGTGTTCCATGTGAGCCACTAATTGGTTCATAAGGCCACAGATTTTCCTTCGAGCAGACCGAGGGTTTTTCAAACGTACGTTTTCAGTTCTTCTACTTCCAAAATGTTGCGAAGACTCAGTTCGCAAGTTTGGCAACGAATCGGACACGGCACCTGAGTGCGTAGCACGCAATCCATTGCACGCCCCTCCAAACACCCCCCCCTCTCCAGTTTATCTCCCCATGCAGTTCCCGCACAGTCGGAAGCGAGCTTTTTGAATGCAAGGCGCGTTACTCACAGAAACCAAGTGTTGACAAAAAGCCTTGCCGGTGATTTGATTTCCAATCGAGGCTTAGATCCCATTTTCGGGAAGCCTAGGCCGAAGTGATGCCAGATTGCCCCCAAGAGTTCATGCGAATTTCTAAAGTTGATATTCCGTACATTCCATATCGAACTGAGTATTTCATTTGGCTTGTGAGCCCTACCAATGAGATCGATTCTTATAGTCGCTCTTTTAATTGTTCCTTTCTTTCGAAAACTCCATTGGATTGACATTTTGATCAAAGAGGATTTAAGACGAGCCTTCACATGACAGCATAAATTGGACAATTTTTGCAAACCTCCAGTAAATTTCAGTGATAAAACTCTGGCTATTAATCCTTGAAGGGGATTTCGATTATTTATTGCTATAAAAATTACAAAATCAGAAGAAAATATATTCTGAGTTTTCTTTTGAAATTTTAAGGTAGGGTTGCACCTACCTTGAGGTTCGTGAAAATAAAATATAAAAAATTGTATTTTGTATTTATTACGCAGGCAAATCATTGTAATCCCTCGTAAAGTTCCATTTTCAGAATTTAACAGCTGATTTTTACTCAATCTTTGCAAGTATTGCACTTATTATGCCACAATTATAAGGATCGCCTTAAACCTTCCATAATCGAAATATTAACCATTTGGGAATTCGTGAATACATGAGATGTTTAAAGTTCAACTATGAATACGGGGTCAAGGGAGATTTGAACAGATACTTGAGTAGCATCACAACAAGGAAAATTTTGACTCAACTACAGTGAAATTCAAACGTACAAGTTTGAAAATCGATCCTAGCCAGGAATAACAGTAATTTACCATTAAATAAACAAAATGTTGTATTTCACATGGAACTTGTTAAAATTGTTTTTTAGTGGTGATATGTCAAGTAGCTCCACATCCCACCCTTAATGAATATGTAAACTACCACCAGGCAATGGCGTGACGTGTTTTGCGATACCGATTGACCTGTCATTTAAACTTACGGAAAAGGATCGATAGACAGGGTGTTTGCAACGAATACCTTATTGATCGATTCTTTACCATAGCTTCAAATGGGGGGATATCGATAATTGATCGATCACGCATCGCCACTGCTACCAGGGTATGTTCTTAGGGCACATTAAAACCGGAAGTTCATTTTAGCTCACTTTACGTGGAATGCGGAAGAACGACTCGACGCCATGGCGCGCAATGCGACAACAGAGCGAAGCGGGGCAAAAAGCTTTAAACACAAAAGCTCAGACCTTTTACTTTCGGGACCGATGCGAGCGCTTTGGCTTGATCCGTTACCCTTGAAATGTTGAAAGTGACAACTGGTGATGGGAGCGAGCAGCTAGCGCAGTGTTACCTTTTTCATCTCTCCGATCCCTTTCAGTCCCTGATGGTTCCCTGGCGCACTCTATTATTAAGTACTGACATCGGAAAAGAAAGCTGGTAGTCGTAAGGCCGGAAGCTGCATCGACGTGTGAGTTCGATATCTTTTTCTTCCTCAAACGCTAGTAGCAATGCTGCATTTTATTTCACCAAAGATATCGGAGTTCCCGGAATTAAATCCCAATCCCTAAAGTTCAAAGAAAAATTCCAATTTGTTCAAAAGTTCCGGGGGGAAAATTCCAAAATACGACTAAAGTTAGCTCCGAAGAACATCAAATTTGATTAAAAAGAGAAAGAGAGAAAAAAAAGGAGAAAAAAAAGCATAGAAAAAATCGGTCAAACTGACTAAAACCCTCAAAATTCTAGGAAAATTTCAAAAAAGCCAGAAAATCCCGGAAATTTTGGGAAATGTTCCAAAATTGGGAATTAATTTCAGGAAATAGCAGCACTGTGGAGTAGTTTTCCTTTTTTTCCCACTGCGAATCGCGAGGAGTCTCCTCTTAAAAAAGTGACAAGTAATGGATGACCTTTGCATTATTCGGCAATTAAAAATAACAAAATGGAACTTTTCGGTTGTGTTGCTCACGTAGCCCTTGAAGCAGCGCTACAAACGAGACACACGGAACGGACAAAATACGGAAATCGAGCGAGTAAAAGGACCCGCAAAGATGACGGCGCAGAGATACAACTATTCGTGCTTGATGGATGTCCGTGTTGCGTCTTCAAAATTGAAGGCGCCGTGGTGCGAGGCGCAAACTCTCGATGCTTCGCTCGATGCTGCCAATAAGATGACGGAATTTTAAGGATATTACTGTTTAAAACGGGTCAAGTTTTTTCTTGTGCAAGGGTCACTCTCACGGATGATTTGAAAAATGTAAGCATTAGATTTTGCATTTTTATGTTAGTATGGCGAGGAAAGAAAAATCTTTCGATACGATTGAAATCGTACTTGAGAAAAATCGATTATAGTTCGCAGAAATGTGTAGACGTTCTTTCTAACGGTGAAAGAGATGTTTGAATCAATGGGGGCAGAAACGCTAGCGAATTGACAAGTTTTGTGCATGCAGGCTTCAAAGAAGAACTTTGCCTTTTGAAGGTTTAAGAACACAAAATTTCTGGACTCTCTCCTGGCTGCTTATGGATTTTGACATGGAATGCGCGTTTCGCAAAATATTCTGGGCACAGAATTCGAGATGTATCCACAGGCAATTTGATCAGCTAAAAACGCACTAATTACAATGACAAAATTTCCTGATTTTTCGCAGCCCAGTAACGAAAATGAATAACTTTCCTGGGTGTTTCATAACAGCCGACGAATGCCAAATGGCGTATTCTGACAATGCCACGACCAGCAGAGGTACACAGTCTTATTTTCCTATGTGCCCCAGTCACAGTTCCCCCTTTTATTAAACTCTTAGACCTGATTTTCCATTTTTCACTTCATAGTAACCTGTGCACTGAAAAAGAAGTATTGCAATCTCAACTATAGCTGATTTTGGGACGAGCCATAAGAGTAGTTGCACTAGCTAGGAATTTAAAGGCACCAGCCAGCGGTATAGACAATCCAACCACACTTACGCTGACTGTGAGGGCACCAGCTAGAGGTATAGTTGATCCAACCACACTTTCAGGGAACTTAACCATATCTCTGGCTTGTACAACTACTCTGATATCTGGCGCCAAAATCAGTTAGGAGTATAGTTGGGATTGTGATAATTTTTTCTCCGTGTAAACCACCAGTAAATACTTAATCAAAGGCAATAAATAAATAAATAAATAAAAAAAGGCCTCTTATAAGTTAGCAATCACTTTCTACCCTGCTTCGATCCCTCACTTACGAGTTGAATAGAGAATTCGCAGGTGTCTGAAATTTTGTAAATGTCATCTTCAAAATGATACTGCTAGGAAAACTGAGTACAAGGATATCCTTGGTTTCTAAAGCGGACAATTATTGGAGGAAATATGACAAAATAACCTAATCTGCTAAAATACGTGTGTTCAAATGGAAATGGAAAATCAAATGCAAAAAATGCACATTCTCTCACTTTTACATCAATTTTTCTTCAATTTCCCATGCCAGAAAAAAGTTATGAAAAATACTGCGAACTCAGCTCATCAGGCACTCTTAGATGAAGCAATAAAATTTGTGTGTGCAAATTCTCCATTTGGAATAACACCTCCCCCCCCCCTTGTCAATAAGCAGTCATTCCCTGAGGGAACATAGTTTGTGTTGCTTAATTACGAACGATGTTCGTTATTTCAAGTTCATTTTCGATGTTTCCGAGTTCGCGGTCAAACTTGACTCGATGACAGTAGCGCACCGTTGCACCGGTGAAAACTAGGCACTGATAAAACATTGTAATTGAATTCTCGAATTTGACTCCGGAGTGATCGGTCAGGAAAACCGTTTATTCAAACTAATAAAGGGAGAATCGCGGGTGCGGGAAACCGCAGTCGAGACATCGACCTCGACCTTCCGTTTCTGAGCATCCCTTTGTTTCCTATTTTGTCAGGGGTCCGGGGGAGAGACGACAAGGGAGATGCAGGAGTGCAGACTTTTCAAACTCGCGGTACGTTTACTTCGTAAGGCCGCACAGTGGATCGGGTCAATAGGAGAGGCTGTCTAAAAATTTCACTGAATTTTCTCTGTGCTGCAGCGCGTTAATATTCAGTGAAATTTTCAAACAAATTCAACCAACGATTTCTCAGTACAAAAATAAAATGACGGCGGAAATTTTGGAACGTCGCATGGCGCTTGTGATACTTCGACCGGAAGTTGACGAATTGAGAAAACAAAGCAAATTGGTCGCACAGCGGCCAGGGGGGAGCCCCCTAGTTGGAAGTATAAAATTAAAAAAAGAGATGAATATAAACAACAATTCGTCGCCTTCCTGACAAAGGGCGTAACTACAGCTGCAAAGAACCTTGCCGTCTAAATAATTCAATGCTTTTCCGGGCTCATCTCAATGTGCAGTTACGCCCTTATAAAAAAATAAATTTTAAAATTTCAGTTTTATCGGAAAAACCCAATATTAAGTGGTCTAAAGATTCATAACTGAAGAATATTGAAAATTTTCAACATTAAAGGAGTGTTTTAAAACAAACCACGACTGATTATCTCAATTAAGCGAGGAGATGGATAGGTTTTAAAAAAGGGGTAATTTTTGCACTTTGGGGGGGCTGCAGGGGTAAGCAGAGGGGGTAAAAGTGAGGACTTTTTGGAAAGCACTACTTTTGAAGTATATAATCGATGGTAAAAAATTCAGCTTTTATCTAGTTTGTTCCACTAAAAGCTCTTATTTTCCCTTCGTTGACTGGACTATTATGTCAGCCAAGCAACGACTTAATTCGAGAAAATAATTAAAAATGCAGAAAGTAACGCGGCCCCTTTACTTGATTAACCTAAACCCGTAACGCAGCCATAGAACCCCCCTTCCTAATGAAACGTTAAGGATTGTACCGAGAGCCTATGGGGCCGGGTCCTTATCTTCACGCTAAAAAATACCAGCATCTTGCTACATTTTTACAGGCCGTTAAATAAAAGAGAGACAAAATAAAAACATCGTAAATGTAAGAGCTGCTCTTTCGATGAGAGGCGAGTGCGAAACAGTCTCCACCGTTTAAATTATCATATTGGTGATAAAATTTTAGGAGTTCTCGACTGGTTCTCTTTCTTTCTGAGATGGGGTAGGCAATGATTACATTGTCGCAAGCAATAACACTGAGTTAGCGCAAAGTCATTCCTCTGACTCTCAGCTCGGAGATTTATTCTTCGAGTCGTGCTTTACGAGCGATTTGGCTGTAACGAACATCGGCGAATTGCTTCGGGCGTTTGCTGATCTCATTATATCCACTCTTGTACGCCAGCATGTAACCCGTATATTTTGCGCAAAAATTACGCCTGAATGAAAACTAAAGAATGATGCAGCTCGAGGTCAAATTATAAAAACTGCGGTGAAAAACAGTGGCGGGGTGTCAATGATCGATTATCGATATTTCCTCATTTGAAGGTGTGGCAAGGAATCGATTATTAAGATGTCCATTGCGAACACCCTGTCTATCGATTCTTTTCCATCGGTTTAAATGACAGATAAATCGATAAATCGCAAAGCACGCCACGCCACTATAGCGAAAAACGAGAACTGCAAAAGTAGGGACATGGCCACCAGGCAGGATTAGAATTAAACCATAGCGAAATATTTACCCATATCACTATTTCATGCAGAACACGACAGACATCTTCAAAACATTCAAATTTAACTTAAATACAAGAAACCAGCGTTTACAGCTATAATTGAATGAGGCAAACCGGATTGCACTAAACGCTTCGTTCGATAAACAGGATGTTCGCGACGAGTCTCTTAATGATCGATTCTTTATAATAGCTTCAAATGGAGAGATATTGATGATCGATCATTCGCGCCACATGTTGATTGTTTCTGGTCAACAGTGCCGGCATCGATGCCCCTGTTATCACTTTTTTCGATCGTTTGTCTCGGATCTCGGCCACCAACATGTAGGTCCCAAGTTTTTCCGTCGATATTTTTCAGTTTATTTGCCGACTTAAAATGCCTAGAGTCAAAACGTGTTTGTATTGGTATATTTTAACCTTGCCTCCCGTTTTTCCCCCTTGTTTTTCTCCTCTTATTCAAGCCTCGTCATTGGTTTCTACACCAACTCCGTGAGGATTTCCGTCATTTTCCCGAATTTCTGGGTTCCAGCAGGGCTCCCATTTCCGAGAACAAGTTCCAAATTTCGGAACTTTTGAGAGTTTCCTGACATTTCCCCGAACTTTTGAGATTCCCGAATTGTTCCGGATTTTTTGCATTTTCCGGAACTTTTTTGGAACTTTTGAAAAAATCTAAGCAGAATCCCGGAACTTTTGGCGGTTATTATGTGGGAGAAATTGGAACAAGAAAGTCCCACACCCCGGAACTTTTGAGAATTTCCTGATATTTTCCCGTAATTTTGGAACTCCCGAAAGGTTCCGAATCTTTTGCAGTTTTCGGAACTCTCTTGGAACTTTTGAAAAAATCTAAGCAGAATCTCGGAACTTTTGACGGTCATTAGGTGGGAGAAATTGGAGCGAAAAATTTCCGAATCCCGGAACTTTTGAGAGTTTTCTGATATTTTCCCGGGATTTTTGAAATCCCGAAATGTTCCGAATCGTTTGCATTTTTCGGAACTCTCTTGGAACTTTTGAAAAGATCTATGAGGAATCCCGGAACTTTTGACGAACATGGAATGGGAGCACTGGGTTCCAGACACCGTGATGGTTGTCCGAAGCATGCTTTTTGACAGAACGGGCGACAAAATCAACCCGAAGACCCGCCCCGCTGACATCGAGACTTAAAATGGGAGCGGAGAGAGGGAGTAAACGCCGCGACGGGAACGAGGGTGGGCGGAGGGGGAGGGTGCGACAACTTTTCGTCGGCCGTCGAAATGTGTTCGAGTTGTTGACACAATTTGCGCACGGCAGGTCGACGGAGCGCGCGGTGGGATGGCAAATCTAATGAACTCGTTTAAAGGCAAACGCAGCTAAACGCCCCCCGCCCACACCCCCGCTTGCCATCATTTTCACGGAAGGGGTGGCCGGGCAGGAATAAGCGACGTGAAATTCATCCTCCCTGATGCCGATGCACCCGAGACGACACGGCCAGGTTGTCTTGTCGCAAAAATAATGAAACGTCAGTTAAAGATATCGTCATTATTGAGGACAACCTTAAGGTTCATTCCCGAATGAATCGGCTAGTGCAAAAACCAGCTAAGACTAGCGCCTTCAGCATTCCTGATACTGCACGCGTTGCCGCAGAGTTAGTTTAGTTGCGTGACCAAACCGAACCCAACTGAGTTAGCACTCAGCACTGATTGAATCGGCACGTGCAAAAATCGATTTAGGCTAGCGCCTTTAGTTTTCCTGATACCGCACGCGTTGCCGCAGAGTTAGTTTAGTTGCGTGACCAAACCGAATCCAACTCAGATCAACAATCGGCACTGATTCAATCGGTTCTTGCGAGAACGTCCGATGGACGGTGAGTGAACGGTGTCGTTGTAACTTACAGACACAAGATGGTTTAAAACGGTAGGAATGTAGAACAATTTTAAAAATCCCCTAGGTATACTTGAACGTTTACTACAGCGATGGATCTTGTTGATCGAAATCGTGGGGCAGAAGATATTACTGCAATTGATGGGCTGGGAGGACAAGGCGAATCAGTGCAGTTTTTGAAAAAACGAGATATTAATTATTTCAAATCAAACTAGTGGTAATGCAAATTCTATAAAAAATTCTCTCCTAAATTCCAATTTTTAAGCATGAAGAAGTCAGTTTGAACATTCTTTCCGCCATAAGAATCCATATAATTTAAAACACGTGTTTCTTTAAGTGGCAAAAACTGCATTTATGCGGCTTGTCCTCCGAGTCCCTCAATAATGTATTGGACAACGGAAGTTTTTGCACGAGTCAATTCAAACTATCTACACAGAGAGAAAACTCAACCCAAAAGTTTGGTTAATGCAGGAAGTAAAACACAAAATAACCCAAGCCCTCGGTTGACTCTGGGGTTTCTCAGTATCTCCATAGTTTCCTGCGCTAAATTCTTCGCAAACTGTACCAAAATCAACACTTTGGATTGGTTTGTGTTTCACTTCGTATGTTTATCAAAAGTAACACAAAAACACAAATCTTTTTCTGTGTAGTGCACACGTTGCAGCGGATACCGTCGTTTTCCTTTGGGAAGAAACGCAATCATTGTATGACATAGATTAATTATGCGAGGAAACTTTTGACTGTTTCTGAAAAAAACTTCCACTCGTTTACCTTTGATCTCACAAAAAATTCGCAAAATTTTAAACGGGAATTGCATTGTCGTATCCTTGCAAAAAAATGCATTGTTTGCGACAATTTTGCACCTCTGAAATGTAGCTAGTTAAAGTAATGTCTGTGTGTGATGTATCCGTGATAATGGTGATTTGAAGTTCGCAGGTCAAAAAACGTGGTAAAAGAGGAAGCTACTTGAAATTCTTACCTGCCATGTTCAAGATGCAAAAATGCAGGAGGAAAATGCAAAATTAGAGGAATAACACGCTCTTCATAAGCACAAAAATGAACTCGCCCGCTTTCAAATTATTCTCAGAAAATTCTCTGGTGTTAAAATCTCAAGAACCGATTTTCAACTCAAATCGACAAAAACTTCTGCGTTGAAAAGTTTGCGATAATTGACGATAAAGTCCCTTTTCCTGAGGATAGCCTCCTGTTTACAAGTAACACTCAATTCTCAAAAAAGGCATTTGTGTGCTTGAAGTGAAAATTTAAACTCGAACGTCAATTGGCGAAAGTGTTGCGAAGCAATTTACGGGAGCGTGAAGTTAAAGTTTCGCTAGGAATTTTTCCGATGCTTCTCGCCGCTTGCGCTTCTGGATCACGGAAGTTGCTATTTCTCCAGACGTCTGCTCTGCTCAGCCTCACGGTTTTTACTTGATGAGTAGGAACTTCATTAATTTTGCATCCCGAAAAGTCCTCGATAAAAGTTTCTTCCGGAAATTTAAATTTACGTCTTCTCCAAGTTTACAAAACTAACTGTCAAGAGACAAAACTACAGTTCAGGGAGAGAACGGGCGTAGGAGGGAGGGAGAGCAGAGGGGGTAGGGATTGGAGGGCCTGCGAAAGAGATTGGACGACTTTAAGATGGGGTGGCGGTGGTCGAGGGATAGGACGATGGAAAGTTACTTCCCATGAAAAACAAGAATTTTGGAAATGGGATCCTTATTCGCTTATTGTTGTTTAATATACTAAACATAAAAATTTACCAACATGCATTGTGACTAGAAACAAGGCTTGAATCCAAATAGCCATCGCTCAATATGTGGATAAATTACGGATTTCATCTCCGATGCATATGATTTTTTGATGGAAGTCACTAATTAAACCAATTGTCCAGGAAAATTATCACTATCGGTCATAACATAACTCGAAAGGGAAGATCTGACTTTTTGAGAAATTTAAATTAATAAAGACGGGAAAATTAAGTGGACTTTTAAAGCGACTCGAATGTTGTTGGTGTCATCCTATTTTCACCACTGTAAAATTGATTATAATTGCCTTAAATGCAGTTGGAGGGTTTTCAAAATAACTTACACCGTATTTTTTTTCTTTTTCATTGAAAATCTTGAAACAACGGTTGCGAATTTTTCTTTCCTTCTTTCTCCGTGATCCAGACTACTCTGAGTAATATCAAATTTCATCATCAGGTTCCGGACAGACGTTTTTCTTGGAAAACATTTCTGAACTCGTCGTTGACTAATTCAGCGACTTCGAATAAGATATTTTCGCGACAATTTCGCTACTAAAAATAATTCACAAGATAGTCTTTGGCCTTCATTCCCTTCGACCTGAACGAAGGTTCTTCTCCTGTTTCATAAAAACACTGGGAGATTATTTTAAGCTATATTGCAGCATAGTTCTGAATTAAAATGACGATAAAATTGCGGTTATAAATCCTTACCGTCGAATATCTTCAAAGAAAAATCAAGAAGCCAAAAATGTAACAATGACGTACCTGAAACAGAAAAGAACGCAATCGTTAAAGGCTGGAGGAAAGAATAAAGAAAATCAAAATTGCATTTGAGTAAAGAGGCCGGGCTAAGCCAACAATCAACTTGAACCTTGCTAGTAATATTTGTCGGTTAATTTGACTGCACGTAGTATCATGTACTGTTCCATACCGTTCTCTTGCCAATTGGATTTGTGATTTCATCCGAGAGAACCTCCCCGCTTTGTTTTCGTTCATATTACATTTTTGTTTTCGTTAGCTCTGCGGTCAACGAGGATTAAGGTAATGATGGCTACGAAAGCAGGCGAGTTTTACATATCTCAAGTGGGTTGAGAAGGATGCAGAAATACGCTTATTAAAACGTGGACGATCGAAGAGAAAATTGCATTATATCTTTGGCGCGGTGAATTTCAGGAAAGGTCGTTTAAACTCTCAGCATTTTGTTACGAAAATCTTTTAAAAAAATATTATCGTCTGATATCTATCGTCTGATTTACATAGTTCGGAATACCCACTGAAGAATTTTTCAAATCGTCAGAATCACTGTAATCACGATCCAGTTTTGTAAAATGCAAGAACTCTCAGGTTCAGAAAAGACATTTCGGAACATTCCAGGGATGGAGAAAGTTCTTAGCCTTTCCATTTTAAAAACCACTTTTCCCTCAGAAATTTCAAAAGGATAGTTTTTTATGGCTCTGTAAGTATAGATTTCCGCAATTTTGCAAAAAAACGAGATTTTTACCGCAATTTTTTGAAATTTTACTTAACTTTTACAAAAATACGCGATTTTGCCGACTTTTACATTTCAAAACACCTTTTCCGGGGCCATTCCATTTCGACACGCAACCCACCCGTTCACACGGTCGAGAAATTTTTGCACCCCTGGGATATTCAAAGACTTGAAAATTCTACACAAAATTCCGGCTTACTCAATGACTCGAGGACTTCGCAAGGCGCCACGAGCTGCGGGAATCGCCGCGACAAGAGACCTAGTCGCGAGCGGCGGATACTCAACACACTAGCGACGACCCCCGATGGAGTTGCTTGCATGTAATTAAGTTTTAAAACTTTACGCGTGCCCCCCGCCCCCCCCCCCCCCCCCCC
>NW_017548920.1:79328-175032 GCF_001854935.1 Bemisia tabaci | reverse complement strand
GCTGCAGCATCATTTGGAGCCCCGGCAGTTTCAAACGAAATTAATAAACGGTTCAGAAGGGATCAAATTAAAACGAAGTTCGACAAATATTTGACTTCCTCCAAGCACGATGTTTTAATTACAGGGATCGCGGATAAAAGAACTCTTTTACTCTAACTTCTTCCTTACTCTTCTCTCGAAGTTCCCTGTAAGCTACTGTTGCCTGACCTATGGCAGTATGACAGTAATTAAAAACTTTAAGCAGACATGTTCAAAAATTAGCCGCGTATTTTGAAAATCTGGCGTCCTATCGTTAATATTCCCCAGATTTTGGAGTTTTGCAGGATCAGGATTCTACAGGGTGATGCAACAGTTTCGCATCATCGGCACTGGGCATCACCGCTGTAACTTAGTAACACATTGAGATTGAGACTCTAACTTTTGAAAATGCTCCTTGGTCAAGGGTAACGACTTCGGGGACCCTCTCAAACAAACCCTAAGGGGGTCCATTCGAAAAGGAGCAAGAGCATTTGCGGTTATAGGGTCGGTAAGGGACTTTTAGATCACCCTATACACTGCGTTGGTGAATCCTACCACACTAGGGAACTAATCCAAAGCCTTCATAAATTTGGAGTTTTGGATGATAACTTGAGTACTAGATTGTAAAGAAAATGTGACCATTCGTGTAAAAAAGTAATAACCATCGTTTTACACACGAAAAAACGTGACCTATTGAAATTTTTACTCACAGACTGTACTTGAACTGGGAAATTATTGAAAATTCTTAACTGAAAATTGCACCGCAAAAATCAGTTACAATTGAGACAAAAATTGCATAGTTATTTCCATGTAAAAACTTGAGTTGTTTGAATCAATTTTAAGATCTTGACTTCAAGTTACATTTTTTCGTCTATACTATACGATAACGTGGGCGTGCTTGAAGTGCTAAGTGCAGAAAAAGCATTTCTTGGTTGCGCTATTTTAAAATCTCCGCTAACGTTCCATCCATTATGATTATCGAAAATGTAAGTAAGGTCTTGTAACTTTTACTGAATATTCTTCCAGATTTTACAATGCTGAAAACGTAAAATTCACCAAATAGTTTTTCTCTAAAATATACATCAGCACAGAACATTTTGAAACACTGAAACCGAGAAATACCCTTTCTGCACCCAACGCCTCATGTATTTTAAAAGGAACTATGTAGCACGCACACCCTATTCATAACATGCACATAGTTCTTTGTTGCATAAATTCTTCCATATGGGGGAAAATCATGCATCTTATAAGGCAAGTATAAACAATAAATGATACCTAAACAGATTTTTTCTCGAAAGCTATATTAATATGAAAGGTCTAGGGGATACATCGCTATACCCTTGAATTCCTGCCGATGCTCAATCTCTTGGAGGCCGATGTATCTTGGCAAGAGGGCAAGAACATGGCTTGAACAATATGAAGGGTGATTCGAGCCCTCTTCTCAACGTAGCTACATTAAAGCTCTAAAAAAAAACTTTCGAATTCAGTGCATACTCACGTCGAAATATAGTCGTTCCCCCGCCCAAGAAATGATTGATGCTGTTCATCGTGTTCCAAAGTCATTCTATGCTATGTTGCCGGTCGGTATGGCGCTTTCTTAATAGCTGATAACGCGTGGCGTGGCGTGACGCGTTTTGCGATAAATCGATTGATCTGCCATCTAAACCTATGGAAAAGGAACGATAAACAGGGTGTTCGCAACGAACACCTTAATAATCGATTCTTTACCATAGTTTCAAAAGGGAAAAAATCGAAAATTGACCATTCATGCCTCCCCACTGGTAACGCCGTCATCTCTGCATTTGAATCCTTTACGGATGATCGATTCTGTCATTTTATTAGATGCCGCGGCATGGCTCAAAACTTTCGGTATTTTCTTTGGTGAGGAAGGGATCAGTCATTGTTCTCTACTTTCGCTACTTTTGAA
This sequence comes from Bemisia tabaci, assembly GCF_001854935.1. Taxonomy (NCBI): domain Eukaryota; kingdom Metazoa; phylum Arthropoda; class Insecta; order Hemiptera; family Aleyrodidae; genus Bemisia; species Bemisia tabaci. Next base: position 173,087 of record NW_017548920.1, on the reverse strand, counting down.
AAATCCCGATATTTTGTAAAAAAATCCTGATTTTTCCATTTTGAAAATTCCTGATTTTTCCATTTTGAAAATTTCTGATATTTTCCTGATTTTTCTCCGGAAACAAAGACGTTGCGACGACTTTTGGCACGGTAGGCAAAACGCAGTGAGACTTCTCTGCTGAGGAGATTCGCGTAAGAAACATTCCAGATAAAATTTCCGATTTTTCCGATTTTCCTGATCGGTTATAATTCCTGATATTTCCCGGTTTTTCCTGATGCTAGACACCCTGTATAAATGCAGTTGTATTGCAATTGTTTCAGTTCAATGCTGGGTCATACGTTTGGAGGATTTGGCAACCAGCGAGCAGATGCGTTCATAGCTCTTGACTCCATTTGATCATGAACGATGGCCCGGTAGACGAGAGGNCGGAAACAAAGACGTTGCGACGACTTTTGGCACGGTAGGCAAAACGCAGTGAGACTTCTCTGCTGAGGAGATTCGCGTAAGAAACATTCCAGATAAAATTTCCGATTTTTCCGATTTTCCTGATATTTTCCTGATCGGTTATAATTCCTGATATTTCCCGGTTTTTCCTGATGCTAGACACCCTGTATAAATGCAGTTGTATTGCAATTGTTTCAGTTCAATGCTGGGTCATACGTTTGGAGGATCCGGCAACCAGCGAGCAGATGCGTTCATAGCTCTTGACTCCATTTGATCATGAGCGATGTCCCGGTAGACGAGAGGGCTCAGAGCGACGACTTAGGCGCAACTTACGAGGAAATTTTCATGCAAGAAAAATGGAGACGACCTCTCGCGGCCGTTGCGAAAACATCGGCGGGGTCCGTATTGACCCCTCGTCTCCCGTTCAAAGGCACCACCAGAATCGGTGCGCACCGAGCGAGCCGACAACAGCAGCGGAAATGAATTTATTCCGGCCGACCACCCAGAGCAATATTTCACGTTACCACAAATGGACGTATTTCTGCTGAACGGAACTATGTGCATTTTAAAATGAGCCCTGTTATGTATATATTCTTATGGGTCTCAGGGCTCATGTCTTAATACACATAGTTCCGTTTGGCAGAAGTACGTCCAAATAATCCCCCGCGTCATTGAGACCGGCGCGTCTCGTAGCTTTATTCTGAAAAGTTCGGGCTACCCTACAAGTCGAGAATAATGTTGAATGCGAGTATCCTAGCCGGAAAATCATAGAAGCGCCTAAGTTTAAAGGGTGAGTTGAGACAACGCGGCTGATGCCGCAATCACATGCTGAATGTAGGAGCTGAATGTGGAAGTCATCGGCCCGATGCCTGAATTTTGCGCGTGACGCGAAAAATTCAGCAACGATCCTCAGCGACCATCGGATAATGTCGGATTTGTCTGAACTATTCGAATGGATTTGATACACATTTGGATGAAAATAACTCAGATTGGTGAAATTTCAGCTGTTGAGCGCTGACTGTTGACTGCCACATTCAGCTGCCAAATTCAGCGTGTGAATGCGGCATGGTGGATGTCACAAACGGGAATAAAGATTACACAAATCGGACGATTTTGTAATGCTAATTTTTGTAATGTGATGTAAATCCTATTGTATATAAAATTTTACAGAGATTTCTTTCTCACATGAGCAATGAACCGTTTTGTCTAAAATTGACAAAAGTGTCACAATTTTAATTCAAGTAAGAATATTTTGCTATTTGCGTAAGCCTGCTTTTGCTATTTGCCAGCGATATCTACATACCCCTTCAAGTACGGCTTCCATGTTTTTCGAGTGTGGATTGCGGAAACAATCCACGGAGAATTACCTGCTCAAAAACGAAAAGGCGCGACGGTATTCGCACGATGAGGGTGGAGATTAACGCGGCGAGGCGTGAATGCTCGATTATCGAAAATTCCCCATTACAATCTATGATAAAGAATCGATTATTAGGATGCTCGTTGATAACACCTTGTTTATCGATTCTTTTCCATAGGTTTAAACGGCAGATAAATCGATACATCGCAAAGGACGTCACGCCGCGGCCGGTGAGCTGACCCCTCGACAGGTTAAACGCTCGTTCACAGTTTCGCGGGAGGACATCTCGATGGCGACCTCTAGGTGTGCGCTTCTTGCGAGTAAACGGTGAGGGCAGGGATCTATCACTTAACCCGTCAAACGGGGTCTGAAATTACAACCCCCCCCCCCCCCCTGGCGCGACGCCCTGACACCGCTTCCGAGGGTCCCTGACATTGCTTCCGCCGTCGCGTCGGACGCGCGCGAGCTGTCAGTGTGAGATAGGCCACGCTGCCAAGCGAACTATCTTTTGTTTTCCGTGGAGGACAAGGAAAAATTAAATTTTGAAGAAATCGACTAGATCCGGGTGACGAGTTTTCTTGGATTGAAGAATTTTCTGACTTTTCAGAACGGGTACCGCTCCATAGTGGAGCGAGTCACAGGGGGAAAACGCAAAATTTGCCGCAAATACAAGATAAAATAACTGATGTTACGTTACACGCGTGCCGGAAAATATTTAAGCGTTAAAGACGGACGGGTTGTGCTTGATAATGCGATAAAATTAAGACCCCGTAAACTGGTTATAAAATGGACAAGTTTAGCGACAATATTGCAAATTTTCGTAAAAACCGAAGTTAAACTGCGTATGTTTTTTTATGACAGTGTTGAAAATCGTGTTTTTCCGCAAAATTACGGCAATTCATTTTTGCGTTCAGACCGAAAAAGTGGGCATCATTTCGTACTTGTGGAAAGACCAGATTTTTTTAGTATTATTATTATTACTTTTTTTAATGATTTCAAGTAAAGCAAGCCTCAGTGCATATTCTGTGAAAAATTCGCTCCCAAATTTCAATTTTTAAGCATCAAAAAGTCAATTTGAACTTTTTTCCGCCATAAGGATCCATGTAATTTCGAAACTTCAAACATTCATTTCTCGAGATAGCAAAAACTGCACTCATCCGCCTTGTCCTCCAAGCCCCTGAATTGTGAATAGGATACGAATCGGTCATTTGAACCTTCTGGGCAATTTTTTCTTTATCTACCGGAAATTTCCACTCGTAGAGCACTTGTTCCAGGACGTGTCTTCAGTCAAGCTACTCTACAATTCTAATCGTCAAAATCATTGCATGTCAGTTGGTCGATGGTGCTCTCAGGCAGCTATGGCAACTTTGCAAGTTTCGAAGTAAACCACCCCGACAAAGCTCAATGCGAAGAGACGGGGGATGAAAGCGGCAACGAGGGAGCTGAGGAAAGCTCAGAGATATCTCCCGCGCCGAGACGAAGGGGGTGGAGGGGGCGCGATTTGCGCCGCTTGGCACAAACAAACCCCCTGTTTTGATTCCGACGCACCCCGACGCAACCAACTCGCGTGGCTGACCAGAGCGAGGGACACGAGAATGCTGCCGTGCTAAGGAAAAACGCCGTATGAACCTTCAAGTGTTACCAAACTTCCTTTCATAAAACGCGAGTTTTTTTGTAAACTTATGAATATTTTCCTCCCCATTTTTCAGATAATTTTTTTTGCGATTTCACCTAAAGATTCCGAAAATTTCAAGAAAAAATATTCATAATTTACCTCAAAAATAAGAATTTTATCGAAGCAAATTTGGCAACTCTCGAATGTTCATACGGTGTTCTTCCTTAGCACGGCAGAGTAATAACCTGAAATTCGATTAGGGTCCGATTGCCAGGAACCAAGCTGTCAGGAAACGTCGTGGAAGAAAGAACATCTGACTTAAACCGTCAGTCTTGAAACGGGGGGAAACATCCGAGCCCGAAAGCAGCGTGTCTTTGAGGGGGATGGACATTTAAGAATCTATATATGATCACTTATGTGCATAGGGAAACTAATGGCACATACGTTGCTTTTTAACCGGGTCAGAATTTATAGTTCCTAATTGCAAAATGAAGTCCAAATGACAATAATTCATTCAGTATGCGCAACTTCATCTTAGTAACAAATTCCTTTTACACAAACTGATTGCGGTGAACGCACGGGTCGTAAGACAGTATGTTGGAGATNTGAATTTTCAAAATTTGACCAGAAATTCGAGTTTCCCGTCCATATATACCCCCTGACCCCGAAAATCAGCATGATCGATCGAACAGGAGCCGAGCTAGCATTATAGGCCACATCCTTAATCTGGGATTTTCGAATTTTCAAAATTTCACGATTTACGGGTTTGTTGACCTATTCAAGGGTTTATCGATCAATTCACGGATTTTTCGAACGAATCACGGGGTTGTCAATCGATTCACGGATTTGCGGATCGATTCGCTGGTTTTTGATCGATTCACGGTCGTCAATCGAATCAGTGCCGATCAAATCACGTCAATCGGTTCATGTTCTAACTTTTCGATCGATTCATGTCGGTCATGTCGGAATCATGACACTGGTTTTTCAATAATTTGTCGATCGAGTTGGTGTTGATCGATTCATGCTTTCATTTTTTGATCGATTCATGTCAATCAAATCTATAAACCCTCCCGTCCAAATTGCATGTTAATATTTGCCACCATTCTCGAAATATTAGCAAGTCGGTAGGTATCCATATTTTTGGCACACCCTGTTTTTTGTAGAATATCTTTCCGCAGGGACAATGCACCTCCCCCCTTCCTCGTATGATGGAAGGAAGGGGTGTTTTCTCTGTTGGGGTTAACCCTCCAGTTTGTAATAGTGACACCAGGGTCGTCTCCCCTATGCAGTCAGTGCTGAAACAATCTACAGTTCCTAATTGCAAAATGAGCTTCCCCGGATTCTTCATTTTGCAATAAGGAACTATAGCCTTTTTTTGTAATTATTGGCAACAGTGTGATGTTTTTGACGAATCTGTCAGCACAGGGTGTTAAAGGAACTCCATAGCTATAAAATGAACCATCAAACCGCAACATTGATCGTTTTGATGAAAAACGCCAATGGTTTTTGCAAAAGTTGCTCTCCTGAAAACCTACCGTTCTGCCTATAGTTCCGAATTGCAAAATGCTATCCATATGATCACTTATGTGCATAGGGAAACTAATGGCACATACGTTGCTTTTTAACCGGGTCAGAATTTATAGTTCCTAATTGCAAAATGAAGTCCAAATGACAATAATTCATTCAGTATGCGCAACTTCATCTTAGTAACAAATTCCTTTTACACAAACTGATTGCGGTGAACGCACGGGTCGTAAGACAGTATGTTGGAGATTTTTAGCCAACGTGTCTCGTCTGACCACGTGCCGTGTCTCTTTGAGGGGTTGTGCTTGTGAGCTTTTTGAGCTTGTTGAGCTTTTTCCCTCCGTGTTGAGGTATCAGCTTTATGCTGTATTTTTAACGCGCGTTGGCTATGAAACTCCGACATACGAAGTTCTTTTTATTTGTTCATCTTTGATTTCTTACCTGATGATGAGGCTTTGGCCTTCGTGATTCGGCAAATACAACCGAGCAAGATGAGAACTGCTTAACTCCGCCCGTTTGAATAATAGCGCCAAACACACTACGGTCGGCTCGGTCGGTTTGAAACGCATATTAGCGCCTACAAGAACATGTGAATACTTCACGCATTGCGCAAAGCACAGTGCGCTCGGCTTGGCGCCTACAAGACCATGTGAATACTTCACGCATTGCGCAAAGCACAGTGCGGTCGGCTTGGCGCCTACAAGACCATGTGAATACTTCACGCATTGCGCAAAACACAATACGGTCGACTTTTTCGTTGAAGACCCCTTGCGGTTGAAAGAGTGGGATCAGTCAGGAACATCGACAACGCAGCCAAAAGTCGCGACCGCTAAGGAAAATAAGATAGAAAACCTTTTTATCGGCTTTTTGAGTTTCGATTTTATTATCCCCCGCAAATCGAGTTGAAAATAACATCATTTTGATTTATCGCGTTGAAACTTGCTAACCGTTACTCCTCGGTTCGCGCCTGCCTCTTTTTATTTCCTCGTCGGGAAGGATGTCCGCTAGAGAACGGCTCCTTCCGGAGTTATTTGTGACGCTCCGGAGGGTTAGGATCGTAAATTTACACGATGACCGAAAGATAAACAAGTTTGAATTGCGCCCATCGGGAACCGACAATGGCGAGTCCCAAAAGTTAACAACACCGTCTCATCCATACGGAAAAAAAATTTGCGGTTTTACCTTAAAATTGTGGTATTGCCTTGAATTGTGGCATTACCTTAAATTGTGGATGATATCATTAAGGGAATTTCCAATTAATTGAGGTAATGCCGCAACTCAATTTGAAGTACATTTAGTCATGAGTGGTTTCTGCTCACTCCTCTTCTCAACCTGCCGCACTCTTGGCGTTGTTTAGTGCTTTGCTCCTATCTAGCCTATGCTGCAGTGCTATAAGGAAAAACACCGTATAAACCTTCAAGAGTTGCCAAATTTCCCCGAATAAAACATGTACTTTCGATGAGAATTTTGCATATTTTTTCTTGAAATTTTCGGATATTTTAGATTCAATTGTGAACAAAATAATCTTAAAACATGGAAGAGAAACATTCAAAATAGACCACTAGACAAGGCATTCAAGCATTCTGATACATGTTTCTTAACCAGAATCTTACGTAGAACACGATTCGCGCAACGAAAATGACTGAAACTAACTCCTAATAAAGATATTAATCTTTTTATTTCACATTGGTTACGCGGATTCTGAACTGCCCGCTGACAAGAAACTCAAAGCTCTACGTGAGTCAAATCGCGCACTACAACAGTTTCAGCAAGCCTCTCAATCGAGCACTGTTAATTTTCCACCATGTGTTGTTCAAATTATAAGCAATTTGCTATAGCTGAGCCAAAGCGTCAAGATTGAGGTAGCCAGATTTGTATATCGCAGAGACTGTCATGATGACGTTTAGCGCGCGATGTGAATCACGGAGAGCATTGAGTTTTCATGAGCGGGTGGTTTGAATTCACGCATCAAGAATCATTAAATATCTTCGTAAGGAGTTGATTTCGGTAATTTTCGCTGTGCGTATCGTGTTTTACGTAAAATTTTGGTTAAAAAACATGTATCAGAATGCTAAAATTCGTACCTTGTCTAGTGGTCCATTGTCCCAGTAAATTCCTTTTTTATTGAAAGACATATGGCAACGTCTGAATGCTCATACGGCGTTTTTCCTTAGCACGGCAGTATGTATCCGGCCTACTGCATACAAGTTTATTTCATATTCAAAAAAAGAGAAAAAGAAGGAGAAAAAAAATTCAATGTGGAGTTTTACACCGCAAAATGATGTTGTTACTAGATATGGATGAGCTTAATTTTTAAAGGTAGGGAGGAATAATTTGAACTTGAAAGGATATACGAATCAAATGACGTTCAAAAGTACCCGATGCAGCGGAGAAAAAAAATGCTGTCCCTCCTGTTCAAGCATTGCTTTCCGATATCTGTGACAGGTCGACAGGTCTCTCGCGGAATAATTCTCACTCCCCAGTGACCACTTTTGGGGGTGATTTACTCGTCGGTTTCAGTGCGTAAAGATAAATAAATCCTGACTTTTTGTCCTCCCCGACAAAATTATCTTCGGAAGGCCCTAAATTTAACCTGTTTCACCTACGCGACGACGAAGGCCGGACCCCCCATTAATCAAGGAGGGCACCGCAAAGAACAATAAAAATACCCGCTCATCCCCTTTCGAAGGGCTTTACTGACTAACTGAATTCATTCTTCGCATTCTTGCTTTGTAATTTATTTCGCGAGAACGGATTCTTTGTTTTCTTACTTTCATACATTGTTGCCCAATTGTATCGCTAAAACTCGTAAAATTGGATGATAAGAATCAGGGCCGGATTAAAGGGGTGACCACATGGGCCGCGGCCCATGGCGGCAAATTTAGGGGGCGGCAATTTCGCGATTTTTCTAAGTGAAGGTGTAAAGCAAATCGGATTCAGAAAAAAATACAAACTAGAAAAGGTGAAAAAATCTCTCATTTCCTGAGAGTACAGTATAATTTCGCATTGCATCAAACACAGTGCGTTCAGCACCCCTCGACGTGAAACGCAAAGCGCCTGCAAGACTGTGGAAATACTTCAGGCATTGCGCAAAACACACTACGGTCAGCGCGGCGCTGCGGCGGAAGTTAAAATTATTTAACCACATTTATGATTGTTCTTTCATAATTTTTTCGTTCATTACTTATAAATGGAGGGCCTGGTCCACGCAGAGATAGGTTTATGGATCTTAACTTTCACGCATAGTTCCGTGAAATTTTGCTGATAGTGTTGACATAGGGCTTTCGCAAAAAATGTGTCCAACACGAAAAACGCGTCTTATGCACCCCTACCCTTGGGGCACGTTCACTTGATGGTTTTTATTGATGTTTCAAAACGAATGAGAAGGGGGAGGAAATAAACAGGCGGCCCATGGGCGGCAAGTAGGTGAATCCGGCCCTGATAAGAATCTCTACATGATCGATGGAAAAATAAAAACATGAAGGATAAAGCTAAAAACAATTACACATAATTATTCCACGCTAAAATTGGGAATTGCACATTCTCCTCCTCCTCCCATTCCTACAATTTGTCGTTCCCCTACGAAAGAACATACTACATTCCGATGTTGCTAAATTTCCCGCGCGAATTGCACTCTTACTTAGGAGAATCTTAGACATTTCAAACTGAAAATTTTACCGATCATTCTTCAGATCTCGTGCAAAAATTACGAAAAATCTTGACAACAAATCACAGGTACCATTTTGTAGAAAAATTTGAATTGCTTGAGTCAATTATGCAACTCTGGAATGAAGTCGGAGAGAATGAAAATGTTCCAAAAATGGAAACAAAATAATTAGAAAAAAATAAAAGAAACCAAAAACAATTGCTTCATTTTTTCTTTCGTTTCACGGAAAATGGGGAAGTTGGACGATGAGGAAAATTCCAATTGATTGTGGCAGTACCCCAATAGATTAATTCACTAACCAATACCGTTCCGGAGCGATTTTAAGTTGTTTTTTCATCATCCAACGAACTAGATATTGCCAAAATGTGAAATTTCTAAGAAAAATTATTAAAATAATTTTTTTTTTTTTTTTTTTTTTTTTTTTTTTAGTTCCCCGGGACTTTTTTTTTTTTTTTTTGGAGTTTCGCTAGTCCAGCGCGGGGTGGCAACGACGTGACTGACTCCCACTCGCCCACCTCCCGGCGAGGATTGATGCAGTCGGTAATCCGTTAATTTATGTTAATGGTCGTAAGCAATTAATCTGAATTATTTCCCGGACTCTGCTGGCGCCGAAAATGTTGGCAGCACTGGCGGCTGCCATGGTGCACTGGCCCGACTGAAAAAGCGTTCGCTGGCCGGACCCGCGACTTTCCTCTTCCAAGCGGCAGCTAATAAATGTCGAGTGTTCTTAGTCTGGAAATCTATTTAAGTTCGAGAGTTAAGGCGAGCTCGTGCCCCTGTTGCCTTGTTTCTTCCCTCGGTGCGCGCTGAGAAAAAGCTATGGTTCATAACCCAATTAGTGGTTCATATGGAACACCACTTACAGTAGTAAAGGCAACGTATAATAGATAGTTCGTTAGTTACTTAATTTACGACGATCAGCAACCGGGCTATTTACGTCGGGGACCAGGAACCCTTAAATTTTTAAAATCACATGTACCTTAGTGATGATATATATACCTTAGTATGGTACGAGATACCTTAGTATGATTCACAGACCGAGAATTATTAGTTCACTCATAACTATTAGTGGTGTTCCATATCAACCCCTAATGGACCACTAGACAAGGTGCGAATTTTAGCATTCTGATACATGTTTACTAACCAAAATTTCACGTAAAACACGATGCGCACAACATTTCTTTTTTTTTTATGATGACGTTGCAGGTCGTGAATATTTAGAACTTGTTTTCATCAGCGATTCACATAACGCGTAGAGGAAGCGGAACAACAGTTCTCGTGAATAACTGATGAGAGGAAAGAGGGCAAAACTCTTGAGACCCTGATATGCGATACCGTGGTAGATGGCGTTTGACTCAATTTTTACTCGTATAGTCTTGCTTGCATTTTCTTTGCTTTTTGCATTTTAATCTTTTTTCAGGGTGTCTAGTTTTATTTTAAAAAAAATAAAATAAAATAACAACACTTCCTTTACTGGCAAGGGGAGGGAGAAAGTAAAAATAATTTCTCCTATCGGAAGGACGCTAATCCTCCAGCGAATTGAGATGGCAGAGGATTGGAGAAACAAACAGCAAACTGAACTGAGATCGTGAACATATGGCAAAAACTCAGTTTCTAGCTGAATTTATCACGTATTCCAAGAAAATTCGTTAGAAATGACGGAAATATGTCATCACTGAAGCGACTTGCCGTCAAGTTGAGCGTAGTTATTGATCTTGCGAGTAGTTGAGTCCGGAGGTTCCGCCACAACAGACCAATTACATCGACTGACGACTTGAAAATTAAGTCTTATTTTCCTGCAAGAAAAAGCTCCGAAGCTATAGAGTAACTGCGAGAAGTCGAGAACCAACATGGCTGAATGAACGAATAGGGAAGAACCTCACGGTGAAGGCGGTGTCCACTTTTTAGAGATTTCAAAAGATAAACGGCATGCAATGGGAAAAAAAGAAAGCCTTCAAAAGAAGGGTCCTTTCTACTTTTTAAATCGTACTGAAAAAACAACTTTAAACATACTTCAAATTAGGCGGCAAGACGAGTTCTAGATTTACGTCTGTGTGGTGCAGTAAAATTCTAAAAATTTGCAATGTAGAATTTTCATGGAAAAAGGGATGAACCAATGTGTGTTGAAAGAAAACTCTTGGACGAGTTACAATCAATTTTGAAAGTATGTAGACATTCACAAAACGAGTTGGTACGTAATTATTTTTTTCAATGGTGCATAAAATCAATATTCTTATAAAACAAGTTAAATCATTGAAAATGCCACGATGATTGATTCGTTTTCAGAAACATCCGTTGCTTAATTTCATTTACCCTAATCAATTTCGTTGTGCGCTTACTTGGTCGATGTCAATGCCGCGAAGAGACCGTGATGCATGATACAACTATTTCGACTCTTAAGTAGGTGAAATTGCACGACCGTCGAAGTGAAGGAGCTCTTAGTTTCGCTTTCTTGTTCTCACTCGTTTGGAACGAAAGGATTTAATTGCTTCCCTCGTCAAAGTACCAACATGCTTAGAATAACTGTTTCACCTTTCACCTTGCAAATATTGCAGCACAAAAATAAATCATTTTCCCTCCAATGAATTTTTTTTCCTGTTAACTTAAGAGTGGTTTTAATGATATAAGAGTGATATTGAGTACATGGATTGCATTTTACAAAAAGGAACCACTAGCATTGCAATGATGCTAAGATTGTGCAACTTCATATTTTGCGATAAAATTGCGGAAATCGTGAAAAACTATGAAATTTAGATGGTAATTTTTGTCTTAAATTTACAGGTTTTAGCGAGTAAATAGAAACTATTAATGGATTAACGGGTTTTTCCTTCAAGACAAAAGAAGTTGCACAATCTAAGCAACATTGCAATGCTAGTGGTTCCTTTTTGCAAAATGCAATCCACATATACTTGAATTTTCAGGTATCATGAGAAAAATCGGCGAAGAGTCAATAACAATAAAAACAGTTTTTCAGCACGATAAATTTCTTTGAACTGAAGCTTAAATAACGGGATTAAATATGGGGCTTGTGCGATTGGACCTGAAAAATTTATGCGCACATTTTTTAGAAGGCGGAATTTGCCTCTTTGATCATTACTTTTTCTAACATTCGGGGGTTCGTTTAGGTTTATTCTTTTTCGATCATAACATATGGCTGCATGGTGTAAGATTAGACATTGTTGAAGGACACAGTTTATGTGATGAAGGAAGCAATTGTAAGATTCTTAATAAATAATATTCTGTGGATAAATCTGTTCACTTTTACATTTTGGGAATATATTCCTCCTAGACCCCCAAAATGTAATTTTTCCCAATTTCTTGAGGTTTTTTGGGTGCGGCTAAGGAAGTTTTACTTACTGGCAGGATTTGGGTACTAGGTTTAGGGGGATAAAATCCCCCTAGACCCCCAAAGTGTAATTTTTGCCAATTTTCAGTGGGTTTATGGATGCGACTGAAGAGGTTTTATTTACTAGCGCTTAATGCTACTATCTCACTTTCGTCAAGAAGTATACTTCTGCCTTTTGCATGTTGACCTTAAATGCTTCAATTGTCATTGTTAGGTTATTTCCTCCGGGAAACGACAAATTTAGAGACGAATCCTCAAAGTCCAAAAAGGCATCGATATGGATCGAGAATCTAATTACTTCATTTTACCAATCTCATTTATAAAGTGTTAGAAAAGAGCGTCACTCCACGGCTGATAATTGCCTACCGCTAAGGAGCAGCTACACCGTCACGCTGGGACATAATCCGAAGCGTCGGAGAGCGAGACCATCCCTCCACTAAGGGCGCGATGACAACGGGGGCGGGTGAAGGGGGAGGGGCGCAAAAATATAATTAAGACGTTACAGATAGTGAGGAGTCAGGTTACAAATTGTCCGCTATGCGTAATAAATTGCACGGGGCCCCGAGAAGGGGGGCGAGGGAGGGAGGGGCAGGAAAGCCCCCGGCCGGGCGGGAGAGGCTCCAGTAACCGAATAATCGGAGAACGCAAGTCGAGAAGCTCGCGAGTTTGATTTACTACCCCTCTCGAGTTTCTCCCTCGCCCCTCTCGCACCCCTACGCCAGGACACAAAAGCATTCGCCTTCTCTTCATTTTTTTCTTCTTTTTCATCTTTTGACGTCTGAAGAAGGGTCTGAGGTTGTTCGGTGAACTTTTGACACAAGAACGAAAGAACGTTTTGGGACTCAATTCGTCGTTCCCCACAAGAAGGAACGTAACTCAGTTACTGAGTGCAAAATTGACTCAGACAATGGACCACTAGATAAGGTACGAATTTCAGCATTCTGATACATGTTTCTTAACCAAAATTTTACGTAAAACACGATGCGCAAAACGAAAATTACCGAAATCAACTCCTTCCGAAGATATTTAATGATTCTTGATGCGTGAATTCAAACCACCCGCTCATGAAAACTCAATGCTATACGTGATTCACAAGGCGCGCTAAACGTTATCATGACAGTATCTGCGATTTAAAAATCTGGCAACCTCAATCTTGACGCTTTGGCTCAGCTATAGCAAATTGCTTAAAGTTTGAGCAACAAATGGTGGGAAATGAACATTGCTCGATTGAGAAGCTTGCTGAAACCGTATTGTAGAGCGCGATTTGACTCACGTAGAGCTTTGAGTTTCTTGTGAGCGGGCAGTTCAAATTCCTCGTGGCCAATGTGAAATTAAAACGTTGATATCTTCGTTAGGAGTTGGTTTCAGTAATTTTTGTTGTGTTAATCGTATTTTACGTGAAATTTTGGTTAAGAAACGTGTATCAGATTGCTTAAATTCGTACCTTGTCCAGTGGTCCATTCAATGTTTTACAACGACGTACCTGTCTGATTTTTATTCAAAATTTTTCTGATTTTAACTCACGATCAGAAGCAAAATCAGTGAAATTTTCAGCGAGGGCTGCCCATGACTCTCTTAGTACGAATGCAATTTGCGAGGAGAAATTTGGCAACATTCAAATGCAGTTACGTCCTTCCACGTGGGGAACAACGAATTGTCGTGACATAACTTATCTTAAGCTAATACGAGCACAAGAAGGACAATGGACCACTAGATAGATTGTACGTGAAAATTTGAAGCATCTTAGGATACGTTTTCTCATTAAAAATTTATGTAAAAAGAAGGGATGCATCAAACATTTCCAAATTCAACATGCAAGGAAGAACTAGCGTTCTCTACTTCCATCGATTCAAACTTTTTGTAAGCCAAATCTGCACTTCCTGTTGCGCTAAATGCTTCTTACGTAAAATTTGAAAAAGATATGTGTGGACTGAATTAAAACAGAAAGAGACTAAGTCACATGTTGGCAAAAATAAGCTTTATTAGTTTTGAGCTTTTAAGCTGTGGGCTAATTCAGAGCTAGCCGCACATTTCCTCCTGTCTCAAATTCAAAATCTAGAATTCGTATTTTGATTGTGAAAAAACTTTCTTTTACTATGACGTTGTTAGTTTATGACGTACTTTTGCTTTGATATTGTTGTTTTCAAACCTCTATTTCTCGGTTTGATCTTGATGTTACTTGTAGTGGCGAGGCGCGCTTTGCGATACATCGATTGATCTGCTATTCAACCCGATGGAAAAGGATCAATAAACGGGGTGTTTGCAACGAACACCTTAATAATCGATTCTTTACCATAATTTCAAATGGGGAAATATAAAAAATATCGATCATACACGCCTCACCACTAGTTACTTGGCGCATATTTCTATTAAAACTCCGTTGAAATAATGTAAAAATCTTTTGCAAAGAGTTGATTTCTGACATTTTAGATACATCTGATGCAATTTTCGCGGAGTTCTAATAAGCAAACCCAAACATGTCTCGCAGTCTAAACGTGTATTACTATGCTCCCTGCATAAGTTCATAGTCATGGCAACAAGTCTATCAAACAATAACAAATAATCAAGAAAGTGTCAGAAAGAGGGGAAAAGAAATGTAGATGGGGTGCTTACCATGAAGAGCCTTGAGATACGCTTTTCCAGCGTTGATCATTTGCCGCGCACTGGGATTAAATTTCTCCAGTATATTCTGTAACAGAACGGAAATCAAATCATTAAGGAAAGTTAAGGCGAACGAAACAGGTGAAAAACAAGGAGAGACGGATAAGATAAATTGTGCGGGACATCATTGAAAGCAAAATTCAAGGTATCAAGTAAAACTGTAGATGTGATAAAAAAAATTAAATTCAACATCCATATTCGAGATAACAGGTTAGCAAACTGCGAATGGTCTAATGTTAATGAGAGACGTGCTCGACGGAATACGATCCGCCTTCAAAAACAGCAGATACAAAAACACGACATTCAGGCTGGATTAGTCATCGGGATAGCGCGGCGCAACGCGTATCAAATCTCGAGCTGACTTGCGTTTCTTAAGAGCAGATACTTTCATTCGAACAGAAGTCATTTCACCATAAGTTTTTTAGCGAACAAGGAGCTAACATATTAATTTCTGGGAAGAACTCAAACCGCATCACGCGTGATTCCTTACCTGTGCATTTGGTTTTACTATCAGAAAATGAGAAAGAAAGAACCAAATTGTGCACTTGGCTCATTTCTGTAAATTAATTTGACTTTTTTCACAATTAAAAGAGGGTAACGAAGTAAGCACATATTTCGCAGGGATGTCAAAGAATTTAACAAATGAATTTCCCTGACACATTTCGGTAAAATTCCTTAACGGTTGAAGTAGTTAGATGTTTAAAAAGGCATAATTTGAAATATTTTTCCGACAAATTGTTTTCCGAAACGTCAAGCTCATTTCAAAGGCGATTAAAGGTGACTCAACAATTTTTCTTTAACATTTCCAGGTTTTCCCTGACTGTTAAAAATTCCCTGACATTTTCCTGCAGCTATGGGATTAAAAAAATGATATTGTGCAGAAAATTTAATTTTCGTGGTCAAATAAAGTAGTCTGTCGGATCCCCGCAAGCACGCGAGAGGCAAGTTCCTCCGGCGCGAAAAGAAAACCACTTGACGGAAGGAATTAACAACCCAACTTTCATTATTCCGCTCGCTCAAACACCTAAATAGCCGACTCAAACGCTCAGCACAATTACCTCGTTCCGGGCAGCGAACTTCGCAACAAAAGCGCGCCCCTCCCACGCCGATCAGCGCGCACCGCAGTCAACAGTTTAAAATAATTCCCGGGCGTAACTTCTTATTTTTTTCGATAAACTCCGACTTCATTTGACTCGCGAGAAGTTTCCACCCCCACTCCCACCTCCTCCTCTGACCATACGAACCGTATTCAGGATTGCAGTTGAAACTTCCGCAAGTTTCGACTCGCTTTGTTGAAAATATGCACTTTTTCCCTCGCGTTTGCGGTAGTCGGAGGGTAAGTGGGAGAGGGAAGGGGGTGGAATCCCTCCCGCAGGGGATGCGGCTTTGAGAGTCGGCTCTCCTGGAATAATTGTGTGAATAATACCGACTCGCGGGCCATCCTCCCCGCTCCCGATCAAATATCCCGGAAGATGCGCATGAAGAGAGCCGAAAGATCCGCCGGAAGGACGCGCAAATTTTGCCGAATTATCCGCAGAATTCTTCAGTGCCTGCAACAGTATCCGCATCAAACAATTCTAAGTACACGGAAGATCCGCATGTTCGTCTTTTTGGCGATGATAGTCTAATGATGGCGGTAAAGAGAACTGACGCATAAAGTTCGCTCATCCGAATGTTCGGTCATACGAACCGAAAGTTCGTCGGCTTGACACAGCGAATAGTTGGATTGCATTTCGCAAGAAGGAACCAGGAGCATTGCAATGTTGCTAAGATTGTGCAACTTCACCCATTGCGGTATAACGATCTACATGCTGAAAAAATATGAAATTTACATGGTAATGTTTGTCCTAAATTTACAGTTTTTAACTATAGTAAAATAGAAACTTTTCAGAGGTACTCGGGTGGTCCTTCCAAGACAGAAGGAGCTGCACAATCTTAGCAATATTGTAATGTTCCTGGTTTCTTTTTGCAAAATGCAATCCAGTTGGAATGATAACGAACACTGAAAGTTCGATTAACTCATAGGACCGAGCTTTTTTTCCAGCAAAATGCAGCAGTACGGTTCTGAAAATGATCACCTGCATAGAGACTTGCGTTCAACTCCGATGGAATTTTCGATCGACAAGACTCCAAATGGGTTTTCGACAAAACTCAACCTCGATAAATCTTCTGGATGGATTGAAACAAAAACCCCGCTATCGCGGTGAGAAAATTGGCCCGCTCTGGCGCTGGCTCTATCTCTTCGGCGCCAGTTACAAATAAAGTCTCCCCGTTTAATCTTTGTTTCTTTTTCCATGAATCGCAATTTTATCTCGTGATGCGATAGAAACTTGGAAAATTGAGCTGAAATAACTTTTCGCGAGAACGGATTTTCAGCTGCTACTGTTTTCGCTCGGGGCCTGCGCCTCTTGAAAAGTGACTGAAAAGTTTTCACAAATAGCTCTTTGCGCTACGAGATGAGTGGAATATCACTCGAAAATGCTCCCCGTCACTTTGAAGCTAAGAGATAGCCCCCCTGGGTGATTTTTGATCCCACAAAGCTTATACTTTCCCGCAAGAGAAGCTGTCTCTGCCTTCTCAGCATTCCGATCAACTATTTCAGCAGTTGCGCTTCGTAGTGCCTCTTACACCAAATGCTTGTCTTCCTGGAGTAGAGGAAGGTTGTAGATTATATGAATCTGTTAGGGGATGCAAAAATAAATCTTCGATTACACACCCGGTTTAACAAGATTAAATTATTGATAAATATTAACGACCATTCATTGGAATAGAATGCAAACATATTATCCAGTAATTCTATTTTGAGGATTTACGAAATTTTTAGGTACCACCATCTTGTGTGAACTTATTATACGTCCTAAAGAGAGCATTGTCGAGGGAAATCATGCTTCGGAGCATCACTCGGAGAAAAAAACTTCGTAGGTGGGACCCGAAGTTGAGGTCATAGGGATCTCTGAAGTTTTCGGATCACGTATCTAAACACTTGAGGTACAGCCGCCGAAGTTCGGGTCGGACATTTGAAGTACTCGATACATACCGAAGGGTTCGGGTCACATATCTGAAGTACTCCGGTACGTTTGGAAGTGCCTCGATGTCTGACCCGAACTTCGGCAGCTGGACCTCAAGCTTTTAGATACGTGATCCAAAAACTTCAGAGATCCATATGACTTCAACTTCGGGTCCCACGCACGAAGTTTTTTTCTCCGTGCGCAATGTCACCTCCAATAGCTTTTTCACGTAATGTAATGCAAGAGTCATATATGTTCACTTTCCAACAATACTGTAGTGCATTACAATCTTGAAAAAGGGGAGGGAGAAAGTAAAAAAAAACACACGATGAAAGTTACCTTTTTCTTTAAAATATGATTAATGAGTTATGAGAGGGTAAATATTTTCAGAAGGTCAAAGGGATGAATACGCGACTTTGAAACTCTCGAAAGGGATTAAGCCTACCTCCTACACAGTTGTCATGTTGGACAAAAATATATTTTAATAAAATTGAAAACTTAGATACAAATTACAAACAACCTTAAATTGCAGGGCAACATTTTGTTACCTCCACCAGCAACTAGTCACAACCTTGGTTTGAAATTCAACTGTTAGGTTATGATTTTGATGACCACGGAGAAATTTACCGTGTCGTATGCCAAGTAAGTTCGATGAATCATTGCTTCGTTGATGCAATAATTAATTGAAGGAATTTAACGCTTAATTGAACGAATTCAACGAATAATTGAACTTTGAGTAGGAAATAAAGTTTCCTTTTCTTAGAAAATGTTAATTTCCCTCTTTGCCCTGTTTCTTAAACCCCCTCCCCACCACTAAAACCGGCTGCCACCTGCTCACAGGATCTGTGGGATTGAGTCATGAATAAGAAAGTCTTAAGCCGGGAAGAGAGTCAATTCTCGGTTTGTGAGACCGATTCCTTGATGAATTTCCGGTTTTTCTCGGCGATTGGTTGATCTAGTGAATCCAGGCATTTCCCGTTTTTTTCAGGTCCTGGGCACCATTTTTATTTTGGAATTTCGAGAAAGACCACTGCTATTTCTACTCAAAATATTGATGGGGAAACAAGTTCACTCTGTCGACATTTGTAAGTTCTGACCCCGTCCAGTGGTTCATCTATTTTAAACTCTGCGGTTCGGCAACAGTGAGTAGGGTCTTTTGGCAAATATTTAGTTCATACAAATCTGCGCGACTCTTGCCGAAGTTTTATCCGGTCGTCGGGTTGAGTGCTCTTCTGAGAGCATAACCTCTTATGGCTTGGGTGTGTTTCCACGGAACTTTAACGAGAGACCACTCGCGCGGTTGCCAGAGTGCCCTCTTCAATAAGTGGACCGACCTGTGCACATTCCGCATTGACAGCGAATTAGAATGATTAAGGATACGATTTCATTTTGTTTGAATCCTCCGCACAATGATATTTGAAAATTTGCCGCAAATACAAGATGGAATAACTGATGTTACGATACACGGGTGCCGCAAAATATTCATCGCTACTCGACCTAAGGGCGTATCTCTAATTCAACTTGAGCCCTGTTTTCCGCTTAACTATATGCTTTTCGGAGCTCATCTTGAAATCGAGATACGCCCTTATGTCACGAGAACGACGTATTGAGACCGACAGGTTATGTTCTATTACGGGATGAAATTTACACCCCGTATACCGGTTATAAAATGAACAAGTTTAGCGACAAAATTGCAAATTTTCTGCAAAACTCGAGATAAATAGCTCTATCGAAAAATGTGTAGCTGTGATCCAAGATGTAATTTTCAGTTATCGGAATATTTGCGGGGCTTGGAGGACAAGGCGCACAAGTGCTGCAGTTTTTGAAAAAATTGAGGTATGTTTTATTTCGAGAAACAAGGTGGAGAAATGGTGCTGGGTCCACACCCTGGGTCCACCTTGTTACATACAGTTTCGGGCCACTTTTTAGTGTTTAATTTTTTTTTATTATTTCAAGTATACCTAGTTTTAATGATATTAAGATCAGTACTATTCTGTGAGTTTGCTCCCGGATTAAAATTTTTAGGCATCAAAAAGTCAGTTTGAGCTTTCTTTCCGCCACAAGGACTCACGTAATTTCGAATCTTCAGACACGTGACTCTAGAAATAGCAGAAACTGCACTTATGCGTCTTGTCCGCCAAGCACCTCATTTGGAAAATCAGTCGGGACTAACTGGCAGCGCAGCGGGTCAAATTAAATGAAAACCTGGAAAACAAACGGAAAAAACGCGAGAAAATAACGAAATTATATTACTCGAGTTAAACCGCGGAGCTATTGCACCTGCTGCGTAAAAAAGGCTCGTTTCAGTTGAATTCCATTCACTTTCGACCGGCAGTCAGAGGCGTGTCCTGCTATGCGATATATCGATTGATCTGCCATTTAAACCTATGGAAAAGGATCGATGAACAGGCTGTCGCAACGGACACCTTCAAGATCGATTCTTTACCACAGCTTCAAATGGGGAAATATCGATAACGGATCATTGACGCTTCGCCACTGCAGCGACAGTGTGGGAGGGATCCCGAGGGATGGCCAAGAGCACTCGGGGGACTAGGAATACAGGGAGCTTTTAATTAAATCTAGTTTTTAGTTTACCGGAGCTTTAAATCCGACAGGGATTCGATTAAACGTCCTCGAGCCGCAAATAAAAACACCAATCCTCCTGCGACCCTCGCGTGGAAAAATTATATCAATAATTTTTCAACTTTCCACTTCTCGCTAGATGAGGGTGGATCTGATTATTCAAAATTGGACTTCATTTTGCGATATGGAACTATTATTTGAGGGGGTTGTAGGACACGGCGCATGAAGGCAGTTTTTTTTTATTTCAAGAAATACGTGTTCGAAATTCCGAAATACTTGGAGCCTTGTGGCAGAAAGGAAGTTTAAACTCACTTTTAGATCCTTTAAAGTTGGATTTCAGTTGTGAGTGTTTCACCGATTATACTTTCAAACTGTTTTTAGTTGAGTTCATGAATATCTCAATATTTTTGAAAAAACTGCACGTATACGCCTTGTCCTCCAAGCACCCCATTTCTGGTTCATTTTGAAAACAACGTATATGCCATTCGGTGGCTAAGGGAAAGTACCGCTTGGCTGCGGACTGTCGATTTCACAGGACGAAGAACAAAATTCGGCATAGTTGTAAATTTGAGGTTAGGTTTGTAACTTTTTTCATAAATTACAGCATCATTACAGTTCGCTTGTGCAAAATTGGAAAAAACCAAAAACATCAGCTTGCGTATTCATACTTTGGAAGGCGGCAAAGTCGCTGAATGTTTTTTCGCCAAAATTTTTCTTTGAGTGGTGTTGTTCCTCGCATTGCTTTTTATGCGCAGATAGGTACTTTTATGGATGACTTAAAAATAGTAGTTCTTTATCGCAAAATGGAGTCAAATTTACCTTAGGGCTGCATTTCACAATAATAAATTACTATTTCTGGCTCAACCATAAAATCACTTATCTACAATGGGTAACCTATGGCACGGACATTGTTGTGAAAGCGAGCTATGTATGTAGTTCATTCTTGCAAAATGTAGTCTATTTTAAAATAAAAATAATAAAACACTATTCCTGGCTTTATTTTAAAAGAATATGGATGCCATTAGATTCCCTACGCAATTTGGTGCTTTCAAGGATGAGCAAGAAACAGTGGTTCCGAATTTTGAAATGCAGACCAGTTACAATTCGTCCAATCCGTAATACTTTCGGTTTTTACGTCAAAATTTGATTCGGGTTCCTCCGTAAGAGTCGGAGAAAGAGTTTCCTTTGCTTCACTGAATGAGCTTTCAGGACCCTTGGCAAATTTGAAGCTTCGAAGGAGGGGAACACAGCAAATATTATTTCACTTTCTCCTGACGTTGATTGAAATAAATCAGAGACAGGAAAAAGTCGTCGCGGGAGGGAGGCGCAATGATTTCCTCGAAGTGACGAAAGTCCGGAAATAGAAAAGAAAGAACATACGTGCCACGTTGTGATAAAAATGGTTCACACCCTTTGACTCGCCAAACTTGGGTATAAACTCAAACATACCTGCATTAAATGAGTCTACATTGCATCCGAAAAATGCGGTGAACTGGGACTTGAATTGCGCGAAAATCACGTTGAGCGTGCCAGTAAGTGACCGTTCGTGTAAAAAATAACGCATATTTTCGGATTTTCTTAGCTCCATTCTCTTCAACTCGCACCGCTTTTACAAGTAAAACTCTACCATTTAACGCGTAAAAATGAGATTGGCGTGACGCTCTTCTCAGCCCCCTCCCCTCTTAGAGCGATGCGTACTTTGTGGATTACAATCCAATTCTTTACACACAATTTGCGTAATTCGTAAGTTTCACGCATGTGTTAGACGGGGAAAAGATATTGTGAGGTATTTTCGGGAGCTTTCAGCATAGGCAGATTCAGACCTCTCTCGGAGAGTGTTTGAATTTTTGAAGCATCTAATAATGTGCAGTTTGAGTCAGTTTCGTTAGGAATAATTACCAAATGTAAGCGTCCTTCCTTCATCTATCCTACATTCCTTCCTTTTTTATCCTCCTTTGCCTCGGGCAAACGGGAAGGGGGTACAGGGGGGTGCGCTCCCCCCCCCCTTGAGATCATAACTCGTGGACACAAAAAGTATAATTTTACGGTCCAAAATTTATCCTTCGGGCGTCGTCAACTAAAGCGGGGCGCCCTTCCATCAACAGCATCGTTTTAAGGTATCTGTATTTGTCTTTGATTTGACTTAAAGAGGATACAAAGTGCTGAAAACAGGAAAGGAAATGATACCCGAAAAAAAAAACGGGCGCCACAGAGGGTGAGAAGACTAAGAGTAAATAAATCACGAGCCACCAGTCATCTGTCGTGGGCGATGGACGACTTCTTTCGCTAATTCCAGCGCGTCAAATCACGACTACCCACCTTGAAGGGTCTGCCGTGCTAAGGAGAAACGCCATACGAACATTCGAGTGTTACCAAATTTCCATCGATAAAATGCTTATTTTGGAGAAAAGCTATGAATATTTTCCCTTGAAATTTTCAGGATTTTCAGGTGAAGTTGCGAACAAAATTATCGAAAAAAATTGGAAGGAAAATATTTACAAATTATCCTTGAAAATCGTGATTTACCAAAGGAAATTTGGCAACACCTGAAGGTTCATACGGCGTTTTTCCTTGGTACGGCGGTTCTTCGGCGAGAGACGGGAACGGATGAAGGGTGGAAAAACAGAGCGGTGCTGATTGATTGAGCCGAGTTAAACGAAAATCTTCCCCCTGGGCGTGGAGGGGGGGTGTTCGCTTTTTGAAAAATAATTAAGCGCTTTTCCTTGGGGTTACTCGCGTAAGGATAATGTAATCCGGAGGTCTCCAACGCTCCATTCACCTTGAATTTCAGCTGCACTTTGGGGGAATGGATCGTATTCGATACGTAGAACAGGTGAGATTAGATCGATATCGATTAGCTCAACATGTAAACATGGACTCAAAAGACGATCAAGAAATATGTAGGACCGGGTTTTTCGTGATATATTTTTGATTCTTGTGAGTACCGCATGGACATGAAAAGAAAAATTGTTAGGAATTTTCTCTTTTTTAGGCTTTCTAACTTATATCCTAAAATTTGTGTTCGATGTTATGTTCTACGATACATCGAACCAATACGATCCATGGCTCGACATTACTTCGGGGAGGCTTCATTGAGCTGCCACGGTACAATTTACTTTCCGATAAAATAAAATACAAGCGGAAATTTTGAAACACCGCGATGGAGATAAGCGGTTTCGAAATTTAGCCATTGATCTGCATTTACTAATAGCTAAGGATTGACGCGGCGCGGTGAAAGAACCGTTCTGCCTCGCTGAAGAAAAACGCCGATGAAAATACAAAAAATGCCATAACCGATGAACAAGGATTGTTTCGAAAAATTAACAAATATTTATCCGTAACAATGTGACACACGATAGTTAAAATTGTAGAAAATAAATAGTTGATAAACTCAATGGTTTCCTATGAAATTCGTACTTTATCAGATGAAACTTGGCAATGTCCAAGGGTTCATACGCTGTTCTTCCTGAAACTCAGCGCGGGACCCTCCGGAACCGTTAAACGTATCCGGGCGATTTGCTCATTTGCATTCCTCCCGAGTTTACCCGCGGGCTCAGCGTTGACGCAATTTTGATTAATTGGAAGCTTCTGCCCGGTTAATTGTTATTTTATGAACTCGGGCGAAACATAATGATCTGCCAGTCTGCGGCGCGAGATGAAAAGTCTACTTTTCTGTACTCGGTAGCGTATGGTGCTTTGAAATAAATCGATTTATCTGCCATTTAAACGTATGGAAAAAGATCGATAGACAAAGTCTTCGCAACTAACACCTTGAAAATCGATTCTTTGCCCATAGCTTCTAATGGAGAAATATCGATAATCGATCATTCACGCCTCGCGTGCGAGCGTGCACTGTTCAGTATCTCGGGGTGATCCGGAGTGCATTTTCATTCAAAGCGAAATTGGATTGCATTTTGCGATCGGGAACTATACCTTACCCATGCTTATTCATGAAAGCATCTATCTGCATTAAGGGATCATTGCGGTGCGTGCTGTTTTTAAAAGCGTCAGAAATTGTAGTTCCTTGTTGCAGAATACGTCGTTTCCCGCCCGCAGGAGCGTGACTCCATCCAAAAGTTGCATAATTTACGCAAATAATTAAATTTTTCACAAGAATACACCCGTGCAATTTTTGTTCAAAATTAGTTGCCTGATTTTTTCATGAGATCAAACATTCATTTGCACACTGTTTTTTTAAGCATGCCCTGAGTTTACATATTATTAAAGAGAAAATCGGCTGAAAGCAATCGGCTTTATTTGTTACTTTCCCTGAAAATTGTACACAAAACTAAGAATCATTATTTTCTATAGGAAGTAAAATATGAGCGATAATTTTCAAACTCTGCGATTGAGATCCCCGGTTTGATAGTTTCACCGATTCTAACTCAGAAACTTTCACAAATTCATACCTAAATTTACTTCATTTGACAAACTGTACACGGGAAAAATAAATTGCTGATTTAACAATTAAATTGCTAAAAAAAATCGACTGCGATGTTTCAATGTACGCTTCCGTTTTCATGCAATATACAATTTTAGAAACGGTGGAATTATAGAATTAAGAAAATCGTTACCTAGACAATTGTATTATCTGTAGGACATATGATAGACCTTGACTATAATCGAAGCCAGACGAATTCTGACACTGACATAGGATGAAAATTTTAAACGCACTGGAAAAAAAACACATTGGATCGAGAGTCCTGACTCTTGAAGACATTGACAAGAAAAAGGACTTTTGATTCAATCGAATTTAAGCTTAAATCAAAAGGAAATCCGCTCAAATTAAGAGGTTTGGTTCTTGATTTAAGCTTAAATCTGATTGAATCAAGAATATTTTTTCTTGTCGATGTTTTTAAGAGTTTTGACTCTAGATCCAATGTGTTTTTTTTTTTTTTCCAGTGCGGCCTAGAGTGCGTTCATACACGAGTATTATACACGCTAAGTGCGTATTAGGCACTGATCCGTGTACTGATTAGATGTTAAGCAACCTTAGAATGGGCCATGGTCTAATTTTAACTAGATGAAAGGAATGAGTAACTATCATCATTGAAAATCCACATATGTACGTCATCCGTATTAGTATGCGATGTTTCTGGATGTAATAATTCACAAGTAAAATAATAAGACAAATGACAAATATCAAGCAACAGTAACTAAAGTATAACACAAAAATACGTCATGAATCGTATCTCACAAAAACTCCGATACCTGCCAAGAATGTTCAATTTTGTCCGAAGTAGCAGTTTTCGAAAAATAGCCTGCGACAAATCAAAAAGATATAACCGGATAAAAATCATTGAAAGCTTGGATGATCAGCCTATTTTTTGAGGCAGAATGCCTGCATGTTCCGGTGAAAATCAATAATTTCGCATCTTTAGTATCCGAAAATTGAATATGTTTTCCCCAAACGTGGCGCACAACGACCGAAACGTTTGATACGACTATTTTAACCTCGGTGTAGCTAAAATTGCATAACCACCCGGATGAAGGAGAACTCTGGTCGTCGACTAACCATTCACTAGCTGTTGGAAAATAATAAATTATTCTATTTCAGCTACACTAGCTGTTGGAAATATATAATAAATTATTCTATTTTAGGAACTATTTTCTCCGCGGAGGTAATGTTTCATCCACTTATAGTCAGATCCAAAAAAAATAGCCTGTTTTACGTCGCTTATAGGGAAATGCTACATTATACAAAAAACAAAAACAAAACCACTAAATTCTTGTCATTTTTAAAATAAGCCTTCATCAGTATACATTCCACAGACTTTTGCAGACTCACTTGGCATGAATGCACAAAACCGAGCCGGCTTCACCTAATGTCCCCGCATTATAGGGATAGTAGGAGCACTTTAAATTATTAGATTTCCTGTGGTTGTCCCTGGTCGGCGCGTATTTGTTTGAGGGTGGGAGACAACCCCGGAGGAAAGGGGTGACCTTGAGGTCAACCGCAGCAGCTCGGAGGGAAATCTGTATTCCGTTTTTCTTTGTTTCAATGCTTATTACATCCCTGCGTGGCGTCTTTGCATCCACGCAGCACGAGAAAAATATATTTTCATGAACAGAGGGGCTATGAAGCCAATTTATCTCAGATTCGAGAGAATGTAAAAGGCTCTTACAATTCTGCCGTAATAGCGAGGAGAGCGGTAAGTACATGCTGGGATGGACCTCGAGACACATAAAAGCATGTGCTAATCATGGCTCTTGCAGAAATCCTTTTACTGCTATCACGGCAGATTTAGGATCGGCTCCAAATGGTTCGCTGGATAGGGTAAGAGGTGGACCGTGTACACCAGAAGCGTATCAAGTTGCATTAAATTTGAACCGAGAAAAGGAAGTTTTAAGTTGTGTTCCTCCATAAGACTCAATGTAAAAAAAGAAAGTTTAGCGACTGCTTTCACGGTAAACATAATTTCCCTCGACTTTTATATTTTTTGACAAGAAAAAAATGTAAGACTAGTAGGATTCGAAACACTTCTACCTGACCTCCTCCTCCTCCCCCCCCCCAAATACGACCAAAATTGGTTCTTATTTGTTAAACTTGCAAATTGCGTACTCGCACGAGAAATTATCTCATGATTTTCTACGCAAAGAGCAGAAAAAACACAAAACTTTTTGAGTATTAACGTTGAGTAGGTATCCATTAAAAAAAATAAAGTATGGCAGGAAGTCTGCAATGTTGCAAACCGAGATCCGTGGTTCGAGAGTACCACTTTCGATATTTGCCGTCTTCAAAACTTTAGGTCAAATACGATGAACGTATCAAAAGTTTCACCAAAACTCCTTAAATATGAAAAACGGCGTTAAACTTAAAACTCCAACTTGAGTCTATGGATAAATAAAACTTCAAACTTCCATTTCGGCTTGTACTGAGAAAAATATTTGTATTCTTGTGTTACTTTTGGTTATTATCGGGAGTGATAAATAAACCAACCGAAATTTTGTGTTGCTTCTGGTAAAGTTCGCAATGAATTCAGCGCAGAAACCAATTGAGAGACTGGGAAACCCCGGAGTCAACCGAAAGTTTGGTTTATTTTGTGTTTTACTTCCCGTATCAACCAAACTGTTGTCCTGAGTTTTCTCTCTGTGTGGTTCTTTTTGGTTTAACTCAATCCAAACCTACACTGGAAAAAAAAACACATTGGATATTGAGTCCATGATCTTAAAAACATCGACAAGAAAAAGTACCCTTGATTCAATCAGAATCTAGCTTAAATCAAGAACCAAGCCTCTTAATTTAAGCGTATTTCGTTTTGATTCAAGCAAAAATCCGATTAAATCAAGAGTATTTTTTCTTGTCAATGTTTTCAAGAGTCTGGACTCTAGATCCAATATGTTTTTTTTCCAGTGTACTACGATCTGCTTCAACTAAAGATAAGATTTGTCTACGCTGCGCTGCGTCTTCATGGCGAGTCGCCGGCGAAGGTGAAGCTGTTGAGAGTGAAATTGAATTCCACCCTCTCAGTCTAATATCCCAACGGTCATCACTCGACACCCATTTTTCAACCCCACACCTATATTGAATCCGTCTACTCCTTCGACTTTTCCTCCCTGAGGAGTGGCGTAAGGACGCTCTCTTAAGTAACTCTTCCTCGGCTGTCTTCACGTTTATGTCTTCAAGACTTCCAACTCGTGCTCTTTTCAGTGGCACGGCGTAGTCTGCGATACATCGATTGATCTGCCATTTAAACCAATGGAACCTACAATCGATACATTGATCGGATTGAAATGGTGTATTATTAGTATTACCAACTTGATCGCCACTGATTCAGTTGTGTAAGCAAATGTAAGGTCACCAGAGCCAAGAGTGCGGTCGCTTGACCAGAATCAGCCTGAATGGATGAGGCGTTGACTTCATTTCTTTCATGTTATATTTTGTCAACAGAAAATCGAGTGATATTCTGACTTAAAGTGTTGTGAATGCATCCTTTGTTATTATTGGAATTTGGAGTGTAGCCGAGTGCTAGAAATAATGTAAAATTTCTTTAAAAAACTTACATTTTATTAACAAACTATAATCATCAAATAGCTGGTTATCAATTGTTACCATCAATGAAATCTGTTACCTTGTTTGAAATTTAAATTGTGGCCTTTGTGATATCGATTTTGTGACCCTGACGATGAAGGGTTTGCTTCGAAAAGCTTCGGCCTAAGTTTGTTAATAAAATGTAAGTTTTTTAAAGACATTTTACATTATTTCTAGCACTCGGCTACACTCCAAATTCCAATATATTCAGTGCTACTACCTTCAGACATTGCATTACAATGTTCGCTGATTTTGCTTTGTAATTAAAGTAAAATTAACAGAAGGAGTTACTGTGTTTAGTTTGCTCGAAAAAAAAGAAAAATTGAGTAAAATCAGGCAACATAAAATGCAATTAAGCTGATTCTGGATAAATCCGTGCGAATGGCGGAAATGAAAAACCGTAATACGATTCATATGACCGGATAGTTTTTCTCAGTGCACCGGTTGTCAAGAGAAATTTCCCTATTAAACAAACTGAATTCTTCCTTACCTCCACAAAGATAGATGGCAAAGCCGATTAAGTCTGCCTTATCAACGATCTCGGAAAATGCGCGAAAAGTCGAGATTCAGCGCGACAGCTGAGCCCATCTCGCACCGTCACGGTATCAAGCTTCACTCCTTTGTTCAACAGTTTGCATACTCCGAGTAAATGCGGCGCTGTCTTATTTTTCCTCGGTCTTCGTTCCTGTTCCTTTGGATTGTTTCCTTTTACTTCCATTCTTCTTTCTTTTCAAAGCCGTCGCCTTTAATTTATTTTTTCAATTAAATCTCCTTTTGTTTCCGACCGTTAGGTCGTTTAAGCCGCCCAGCTGCTTTTACGTTCGATGGCTGCCACATTTCACAAAATTGCTTGCATGACTTGTGCATTTAAACGAAATATGGAAAAGGAAAAAAGTAAAATAAACCAGCTATTGAGTGTCATTTTAAACTGGCCAGCTGTTGAGAGAATGGAATCATTTTTTTTTTTTTTTTTTTTTTTTTTTTTTTTTTTTTTTTTTTAAGCCTACTTCAATGACCAATGTGAAGCAATGTGAACAGATGAAGTCCACCATGAGAGGACTAGGCGCTATTCAAGCTTTCATGCAAAAGCCTTTTTGAAAAATGGTCATGAGGGGAGTTAAAAATTAGGAGAGAAGTAGTAAAAAGCTGTACTTTGTACTAACGTAAACTTGTAAATAAAGGAGCTATCAATAGGAAAATAAATTTCCTTACGCAGATCAAAATAAATTTCAATTGATTATTTTCGGCAAGGATTTCCTTCGTATCGAAAGGAATTCCAGATGAGAGAAGTAGTAAAAATCTATCCTTTGTACAAACGTAAACTTGATAATAAAGTAGCTATCAATAGAAAAACAAATTTCCTTGCGCAAATCAGAATAAATTTCAATTGATTATTTTCGGCAAGGATTTCCTTCATTTCGAAAAGAATTCCAGATGTTTCAAAGAGGAATGCGAAGAAGTCCAGATGTTTCAAATAGAATAGCAGCTTGATCAATTAGAATTCGATGTTGGAATTTCCTTCATCTTTGATATACTTCATTTATTAACTGTGTTGTTAGCAGCAGGGGTGGAAAGGATAGGCTCTTTGAAAGGACGGAACTACCTGCACAATTTGAATTCCCGGGAGTTACCCAAAACTTTAACCTGATTGCCGCTACCAATACATTTTAGGTCACAACACAGAACTATTTAAAGGGGATGCTTTTCGGAACTGTTGTAATTTTATATGAAAAAATAATCAGTTGAAGTTCCGTTTTCATTCAATTTGAAATTTATCCGGGGTAAATCGATTTAACGCTCTAAATTCACCAAGAAATTGAATTGATAATCCTGGCAACCCTGAATGTAAATGCTCGTAAGGATTAAAAATTGGAACTCGCTGCTCTTGAAAGGAACTTCCCGCCCTCCTATTGAAAGTCCTCGAGTTTCTAAAGGTCGACAAATGAGCTTGAATTAACGCCCGTAGCAAAAAATTCGAGCATCGTTGACTTGAAGGTGAGGAAAATTTATTCTTATTCAATTTACTGCCCTGCTACAATCTCGTTGAGAGTTCATTGGATCTGATATCAGGCATCGCTGCTGAACTTTATGAACAAGAACCCTCACTAAGATACTGTCAAAATCATGAAATCAGTGTTTAATGCATGAATAATCTGCTCTGCATCCGTAGTGGGATCGGTGGCGTGGCGTGCTTTGCGACATTTCGATCAGTCCGCCATTTAAACCTACGGAAAAAGGTCGATAAGCAGGGTGTTCACGACGAACACCTTAACAATCGATTCTTTACCACAGCTGCTTCAAATGGTAAAATATCGATAATGATCATTAGTGCCTCGCTACTGACCAGTGTTCGAAACTCACAGGTGCCAACGCGACGAATGCGCCTAAGAAATCGGCCATGGCGCCTAAAAAATGAAGGCTCTGCGCCAATTTGGCCCCTGAAAATTGCCTCCCTCCCCTCAAAAAAAAATTCCAATTTTTCTGTTTGGCAATTATTGATATTTCGACGCACGAGACCGGATTCAAACATTCCACTAAATGCGCCGTGATATAAAGGCATAAAGGCAATTTGACCCCTAAAAAATCTTCAATGGCCCCTAAAAATCGAGCTTCATGGGCCACATGGCTCCTGAAACTCAAAGGTGAGTTTCGAACACTGCTACTGGCTCGTTTCGTAAAAACTCCGTCGTGATGCCTGTGCAATGGCGGCAAAAGAAGGCGCGATATTTCAATTGATCCGCCGTTTAAACCTATGGAAAAAGATCGATAGACGGTGTGTTCGCAACGAACACCTTAATACTCGATTCGCCACTGAACGAGATGGAGCAAAATTATTCTCGCGAGAAAAAAAGCGCGCTCAAAGTGTCGCCGAAGCACTGACGAGCCGTGTAATGCGAGTCCGGGGGGAAATGAGCTCTCAGGAGGGTAAAATGAAAAGCTGCGAAAATTCCCTTTATCGCGCGGCATATTATCACTTTTTTGCATTGATTTTCACCGTCCACGAAAAAATCGTCGCGGATATTTGCTCCGGGGGCGTTCCTTTTCAAAGACGCCGATTCAATAAAGTCGCGCCGGCACCTCGGGTGGCCACCGTGACGAGATGCAAGGACTCGGGTCTTTCAGCGTCGCACGCCGAGCAGTTTTTCCATTCGAGGCCCCACCGTGGAATAAGCCGGGAATGAATAGAAAATATATAATTTTCCGCATACAAGCTCAGATCCCTCTAAGAGTAGATTATACAGACCAGAATTCATAAACTAATTTTCCTCTTCTTCTTCTTTTTCTTCTTCCACTACAGAGATAAGAGCCTAAGTCGTCATCTTCCGGCCAAAAGATCACAAGCGCCATGCGACGTTTAAAAGTTTTCGCCGCCATTTTATTTTTTCACAGAGAAATTGTTCAACGAAGCTGTCCAAAAAATTTCACGGAATTATCTTTGTGCTGTTGATAAAATCGAGGAAATTTTCGAACAGATTCAAGCAGCAATTTCTCTGTAAAAAATAAAGTGGGATTTTTTCGTGTGGTGTGCTCTTAAGAAAAAAAGGAAGAAAAATTCAGATGTGTATATCTTTCGAAAGGACCACAATCTTTACAGCGAGAGCCACTTATATTGTAATTTTCAAGATATTTATAAGATAGACGAAATTGAACAACTGCAATTCAAAATTCAAAATAGAAAAAATGTCATGAAGATGTGTAAAAGTGAAAGTGAAATGTGAAGTGTGTGTGATGTGTCCTTTCTTTGTTGCTGTAAATTGCCAAAAATCATTCTAAACTTTTTAAGATGATTCAAACTCAATTCATGGATAAAGAAGCCTTAAGGATTTTGGAGTGATCCAATTGGTTGAGAAGGGTGGTTCTTATAGACTAAGGGGGAAAATGATGGACTATCAGTAGGGAGTGTAGGGTCTCCTGTCGATTGCTGTTAGTTAGTCTATTACATACATCCTTTGTTCTTTGCAATCGACCGCTTTCACCAATAGAATCGCTTCATTTTCCGTATATGCCTGCTTTGTCCATATATCGGTTTGTCCATCAATTTCAATAATCAGCCCGCTGGCCGACTCTGATCCTTTAGACATGAAGAAGATGAGGAAGGACGGAAGAAAGAGAAGGAGTTACTTTTCTTATTTTTGTTCTCTCTCTTTGCTTCTTCTTTCCCATGTTATCTTTCCCTTCTCTTACAATGTAATCAATTTGAAATTTATTAAGAAATTAACGCCACATATTTCATTATTCAAGATTATACGTTGAGATATCATTACGGAATAAATATATTATCTTCTACACAATTTGCAACAAAAGTGATCTACTCGAAAAATACTCATTTTATTCATACATGCCTATACGTTGCTTGCCTGAAACCGTTAATATCAGCTGGTTGTCCTTATTTCCAGTATTGCGTTCATAATGAGATGGGCATTACTGTATGTTTTGTTTTAAAGTATACCTACAGTGGAAAATAAATGATCCGTCTCCAATGTTTTTAGCAATTACCCTTCTTCAACTTTTGCAGGAAAAGAATTGGCTTTAACATTCAAAAGTTTTATTTTTCACACACATTTCTAATAGGTTCATTAGTTTTAGGGTAAGTATTAAGAGATTTTCCTGAGGCCTCTGAGAACTTTGATTAGTGAAATAATGAGACCGTCAACTTACTATTCAGTTCCTTTTTTGGAGGCGAGAGGTAAGACAATTGTTACACTTTCCATTTAAGTAAACCGTGTCCGTGACACTATTTCAAAAAGCCTTGTTTTTCTTAGTTTTTATTAAGAAAAATATATAATTACGTAGTAATTACAAATAAATACCAAAACAATTCTCGGTAGATGTCAAAGACTGACTGAAAACTTTTATTAACCTCTTATGAGAAAATATACATTTTATCAGCTGACACTGAAATTGTTGTCAGATGAACAGCCTTGTAGAACGAGGAAAATAGCAAAATGGAGAGAGTTACATAGACAATAGCAAATTTCAAGTGAAGATTCCACACTCATACACAGAACTTTGCACGACCTTGTCCGAAACTGAGAAATTTAAACTGGGTATTAGGAGTTTTACACTTGTTGACATGAAGTTGGTGGATAATTTATCTTTGACAAGCAACCTTGGTGAGAACTGAACGCTGTACCTATACATGCCGAAAAACTTGGATAAGAACTTATAGATTTTCTCGTAATGTAATAGTGACCGAGGTCGAAAAGCCCAAAATTTGGGTCAGGAAAATAATTTTTATTTTCATTTTCCCCTCAGATTCTTCTCATTGTCAAAATGCTTAGAAGATAGCATTGTTTTAGTCAATGTGGGGTGAAATACCTTTAATTCGCTTCCTTCTCAACCTAAAAAACCACAGAAAACGGCCCTCTAAGCCACTAACAAAAAAATAAGCGTGTCAAAGTCTTTGCGATACCTATAAACGGAAAAAAACTAAAAACATCCTTATCAAATATTTTCGTGTCCGGGAGTCCACACTAGTTTGATGATAGCAAAGTTAGCAAAAACCCAACAAAAACACCAGCATTTCGCGCGCGCCCGGCACGCGTCTCTCTCCCGAGTTCCGATGACGTTTCATGAGTCCACCAGCGAGCTTGACCGCCCGAAGTCTCCCCGGTGCTCAATCGAACTAGTGGGTGATGCTGCGGCTTCACAGACTGAAATGAGGGACTCGAAAACTCAAAGGTTGTCGTCCTCGTAGGACCCCGAGCTACCTGTAAAAATGGATTCGGAAGCATCATTGAAGCAGTGGCGTGGCGTGAATTGCGATATATCGATTGTTATGCCATTTAAACCTATGGTAAAGAATCGATTATTAAGGTGTTCGCTGCGAACACCCTGTTTATCGATCCTTTTCCAAAGGTTTAAATGGCATAACAATCGATATATCGCAATTCACGCCATGTCTTGAAGATGTCACGGATTGCTTCGATTTAAAAATGTAAACATGCGCAACTTGTCGTTGAGCAGTTACTGTCCACGCAACGCTGAGTATTCACTTGGACTAAATTTTGCAATTAGGAACTATAAATCCCGGCCCGGTTTAAAAACAACGCATGTGCCATTAGTTCCCCTGTGCACAAAAGTGTTTTTTCAAATGAGCCAGAATTTATAAGTCCAAATTGCAAAATGCAGTCCATTTGATATTTTCAGTTGAGTGCTTCAGTGCCTATAAGAACGCTTTGGAGAATAACCGCTCAACATGCTATTCTTTGACTGATATTCCAGAAACTTTAACCATACATTCATGAAGGTTAGTAAGTATATTGAACACTCTTAAAAAATTGATCTGTTGCACACGATTGATTCAGTCAATACAGTCACCTGAATACACTTTCTTATGTGAAATCGCCCGAATCTCACACTGAATGTTCACAACGTGTGCTCGGAACCAGTTTTAGTCACAACAAGTCCAGTGTCGTACTCATCTCGGAAATTACAATTTATTAGTTCAGAGTGATTCATGTTAATTTTTGTACACTCAAGTGTTGGAAAATAGTGAAGAATGGGATTAAATAGACCAAGAATGCACGATAAAAATAGACAAATTTTGTGCTTATATATTTAGGGTGATGAAAAATGAGGAACAACGTGAAAAACTTAAGAGAGGAAAATCCAAAACCTAGTGCCAAAGCATGATCCGAATAATGAACTTTTACCGCGTGTGCTGTGTGACAAGTGTGAATCGGTGCAGGTCAGCATGCGTGTGCACTGACATTGTATATGCTAAATTCATTTGATAAAATTCAATAAATAAAAAGAAAAAAAACCGTAAGGTTGGGAAAAGTTTCCACGGGACAAGAAATCCAAGGTTCGTTAACAAGGTATTTCACTGTTTCCACGGCTTTTAAAAAATTGAAGAAAAATAGACTACCAGGATTTTCCTGACTTTTCAAGCTCTTGTCAGCGTGTCGTAAACTTAATCGCTACCTCACTTAGTACGTAAAAAGCTGTCGACTCCATTTTTCTAAAAATGCGAGTTCGGTTATAACCCAGGGACATTTTAACCCATTGTGGAAGCAGTTAAATCCTTAAGGCAATAACAAAGGCATTGGACAAACTTCCTCTGAAAAATTCCGCGAAAGTTTAGCGTGACGGAAGAGGGAAGGGGGTGGTTTCTACGGGGGAAAAATAAGTCGCGCATAAGCCATTGTTTCATGAACGCTGCTCTTCTAAGATAATCTTCCTCCTCCGTTATGTCTCCTTGTTGCCTTCCTGCCAAGCAGTCAACGGAGGAAGAACTTGCCAAGCCTCAATCGAGAGAACTCTTCGGATGTTACTGCGCCAGTGGCGTAGCGTACTTTGCGATTAACCGATTGATCTCACTGGAAAAATAAAACACATTGGATCTAGAGTCCAGACTCTGAAAAACATCGACAAGAAAAAATACTCTTGATTCAATCGGATTTAAGCTTAAATCAAGAACCAAGCCTCTTAATTTGAGCGGATTTCCTCTTGATTTAAGCAAAAATCTGATTGAATCAAGAGTATTTTTTCTTGCCAATGTTTTCAAGAGTTCGGACTCTAGATCCAATGTGTTTTTTTCCCCAGTGCTGCCGTTTAACCGTATGGACAAGGATCGATAAACAGTGTGTTTGCAAAGAACATCTGGATAATCGATTCTTTACCGTAGCTTCAAATGGGCAAATATCGAGAATTGATCATTCAAACCTCGCCACTGCGCATATTGTGACTATTCCCCAAAGAACATCAATACTTCAAGACACGATATTTTTCAGGAGAGCGTTTTTTTTTCGAGTTATATCGAAAAACTTCAAATGTCGGGATTTCGATGCAAAACACTCTCCAGTATCCAAAAAAATCAGTATCGAACTGTCTAATTTATTTTAAGGCCAGGAGAGAGCATAGAGTTGCATCATGATCCAGCAATTTGGTGCCCTGAACATATTCGTTCAGAATTTTGCACTGATTTTTGGGGAACCCTGACCGCTATGCGGTCCGACCCACCGGATAGGCTATTTCCGCACCAGAGACTTTCCCATGACTTTCTTTGGACCAATATTTCCCTCCATAATTGAAGTAAAATGAAAATAAAATGGGATTTCTCTACGTTCTTTGGAATAATTATTGAAAACCAGATTAACACATTAGTTTTTGCGAAAATTAATTCACTAGAAGTCCCTCCTCCCCCTCAACAACACTTTTTTTTATTTTTTATTTATTTCTTTATTTGTTCATTGGTTACTTGAGAATGATACACAAATGTAGACCGAATAATATGACGAGACAAAACACGAGAAGATAACCTCTCTTTTTAGGTATCACAAATGGGGGATGGAGGGGTTTGGATTTTTATATTTTTGTTTCCTGGGCGAGGGAGGGGCGGGAACCACCCCCAAAACGTCCCAGGCTCTCGGTTTGTGATTTTCTTGTATACAATTATTTTTTAAGGGAGACCGTTGAGAAGAATCCTTTACAGTAATTTCTGAACATGACAACAGCGGATTTTTTTTTCGCAGCGAGGGATTTATTAGAATATTTTTCCGCAGCTCTTTTGTCTTGTTTGCTCATTCCCGGAAGCTCGAGCTTTTTAAGCTTAAATTTATTTTGTCCTTTCCTCCAATTTGCCCCGACTCTCTTCATTCTCCGTCAAGTTCTTCGAAAGGATGAGCGGCCGAAAGTGCTGACCGCTTCCGTTTTTAGCGGTAACTTTATTCCAGACTCTGTCGGATGAGACGGATGTTGGGGTTCTTGCGGCTCATGTTTAGTGCTGGACTAAAAACCTCTGTTGAAAAGGAGATCTATAGTAAACGATGACAAAACTCTTCATTGAAAATTTGTCCGGAGGACTGTGGTAAATCAACTGTCACATTGTCTGACCTAATCAAAAAAGGTCCGTCTGCTATCTCATTCCAAAATTAAACATGGGAAATACATGACTCGATTTGTGGTGATACAGATATCTATCACACGTCATTTTTTCAAAAGTATTGAGCACTGATTGTTCAAGCGGTCAAAATAGAACAACAACGTAATCGGGATACTCCTTTTTTGACTTTCACCGTTGACTCTTCCTCAAACGTTAAACCGGCGGAAACCCGGTTATTTGCTCGTCTGGCATTATAGGTCAACGACTAAAGTCTAATATGCTTTCAATCCCCATTTCATGAAATGGGGGTGTGGGACTTAATCACTGTCGTACAAACGCCTGCACAAATCGATCCACGCATCCCACCTCACACGGAGGCGCTTGTACGGACTCCTAAGCTCTCAACTGGGTTACGCTTGCCATGCCGGCAGCAGATATTCCATTTGCTCTACGAACGTAGACGATAGGTCAAAGAGACCATAGCTATTTTCATTTCTCCTCCTTCTTCTTTTAGTTAGTTAGTTAGTTAGTTAGTTAATTTATTTAAAGACATTCAGCAGCTTAGGCTTTTAACGTCATTACAAAGAATTTAGAAAATGGGTATGCATATAAAAATTTAGATTTTTAAATAAAGAGAGGCAAAGAGTTTCAGAAGTTTGGTAGTGACATTGGGTTCATCGCATGATAGTGGGTTTGTATTTCTCCTTTTAACGTTTCCTGTTCACAGTACGTTCTATATTCACATTTTTTATAGAAAAAAAAATCACGAAGAACAGTGATCAACAATCTCTAAGGTCACATCAATCATGAAATTTATCGATCGTCAGTTGAAAAAAAAAAATGACGTTGCAATCGGTGTTTGGACCGTGAAAAGTAATATTTGTAAGTACATGCAAGGTCTTTCAAAGAATAGAAGACAATACAACTTAACACCTAAAAATTGAGTCAATTGTTTAGAAGTGTGTTTTACAAATACTTCACCCAAGAATGGTCGGTCCAAATGCCAAAGTTGCGACGATTTTCGCTTTGTAGATAATCGCGGTAGCTAAGAAAACCAGCTACTCGAAGACTTGATCAGTCATGCACAAAACTAAGAATCACCGGATTAGAAATGGACAGAGTATCACACTGGAAAAAAAACACATTGTATATGGAGTCCAGACTCTTAAAAACATCGACAAGAAAAAGTACTCTTGATTCAATCAGAATCTAGCTTAAACCAAGAACCAAGCCTCTTAATTTAAGCGAATTTCGTTTTGATTCAAGCAAAAATCCGATTGAATCAAGAGTATTTTTTCTTGTCAATGTTTTCAAGAGTCTGGACTCTAGATCCAATGTGTTTTTTTTTTTTTCCAGTGCAGGGTCGTAAGTATACAATTCGTCAAGAACTCGAGTTGATCAAACACACGCACTCAGAGAGTGTTTGGGAGAGAGTATGCACGTGAAAAAATAGGAGATGGGGGCGGTATCTGACGCCAGACGCAAATTGCTAAACTTAAAAATTGAGAATTACATGCGACCGCCGGACAGTTTTTCGTAATGCTTCAAAACGGAAAAAAAGTTACAGCCTTTCTGCTCTCTGCAACAGAATGGGCATGAGACAACGTTTGAAAATGATGTAATTTTTCTGAAAGGCAGAGGATTGATTTTTAAGGGTAAAAACTTGCAACAATCCAATTTTAGTGAGCTTTTAGCGCTTCTATCGATAGGGATTCATGTCGTGTTGCCGATGTAACAAAGACCGGCTAAGACCCTGCGCTACGAGCCGGTGAACCCAGGCCCGCGGCACCTAGTGTGGATTACATGCGTGGTTGTCGAGTTGTGCCCTAATCTGTAGACATGCCATCTTCGCGAGTATAGGGTTGGGTGATTTTTCGGAGAGAACCCGCAACTCAGGGCCTTTTTTCACATGATTCTTCGATGAATAGGTCTCGGCTGCTTTAAGAAGTGATTCTTTCCGCCCGGACCCTGATTCAGATTGATTCATAACTGTGGGCTGATTATAGAAATTGATAGACAAAGGTAAAGACATAGGAGACAGCTGGAAAAATGGAACAATCATATTGGTTAAAATCGGTGGTTGAAATGATCAAATGAGGTACACTGGAAAAAAAACACATTGGATCTAGAGTCCAGACTCTTGAAAACATTGACAAGAAAAAATACTCTTGATTCAATCGGATTTTTGCTTGAATCAAAACGAAATCCGCTTAAATTAATTGGTTCTTGATTTAAGTTAGATTCTGATAGAATCAAGAGTACTTTTTCTTGTCGATGTTTTTAAGAGTCTGGACTCTAGATCCAATGTGTTTTTTTTTTCCAGTGTAGGTATTAAGACTAACTAACGGCAACTCACGAGAAACTATATAGTTAGTCCATCAGTTTCACCCTCAGTCTATAGGGACCACCATTCCGACCAAAATGATTGCTCCATGTCTTATTTGTTTATCGCTTTGTCGATCAATTTTTATAATTAGCCCGCAGGTTAAGGGGAAAGATCTATTGCATTTAAGATATTTAGCCGAAGGAGTAGTCGTTCAAAAGGTAAAATTTTACGAAAATCAGATGGACCACATGAAAAAAGTCACAATCACTCCTTCATGCACAACTCACGCAGTCTGTATTGTGCATTTTCAAATCTACCGCATCCATGGCGATTCTTACTTAATCGTCTCAAAACTCTCTCAAGAAATAGTTTTTCTTTAGTTCTTTTCAATTTGATTGTATCAAGTATTTTTCTTTTGATTACACAATAGTGTGATAAATCATTCTATTATTGGCGGGATTTTTTTTTACAATTATTCTGGCTTGCGGAGCCATAATTTCAAAATTTTGAGATTTCTAGCGATCACGCAAAAGAAATAGTCACTAGAAATGTTTAAAATTGAGCGGGAAAACACATGTTTATCTGTAACAAGTTTACGCATAAAGCAAGGTTGAAAATACACAAATTCCGAAATTAAACTCAAGCAGGAGAAATCATCGCCATTCACGTGGTCTTCAATTCGAACTCCCCGCTTCAATAAAAAGAGGCGAGATCCATTTGAATTAACGGACATTTTGCTAGGGTCATCATTGTGTAAATAAGCTGAATTTTCTGAACATTGTGCGAAATTCCGAGGCCGGCAGTCGGTTTGTCGCGTTATTCTTATTCACAGTGCGGTGAGGTGATAATGGGGATAGGTTACAGATTGCGGAAGATGTTGCCTTGATTTTCTAGTAGGCATTTCATCGACTTTCAGCGATTTTTGGATCGCCAGATCATATTGATAATCGATTTTTTTCATAGGTTTGAATGTCATATCAATCGATACAATGCAAAGCACGGCGCGCCACTGAATGGAAACTGGTGTTGTGTATTGAGTCACGCGCATCAGTTCTTCGTATTCATGCGAGGAAAATTGAACTTGTTCGATTGCTGATCATTTTCACAGGACAAGCGAAAGACAAGGTGAAATTGTTCATTTTCATTCTACAATGCTTACTTAAATAAAAGACTTTCTTCATTTATTTCAATCTCCCGTCATTATCTCTTGATATTGAAAAGAATCCTACGCCACGTTAAAGTGCTTACAGGTACTTTTTAAATAGTGAAAATAACCAATTGCTCTTATAGGTTAGCAAATAATAGCACGGATATTTTTCGAGAAGTGGGAAAAGATAGGCAGTTTCCGAAGTCACGAATCGACATAGATATTTTCCCATTCAATGCGATGTATACCTGACGGGGAATGACGAATCACGTAAGGCGACGTGGATGATCTAAGGAGGTTACCCGGTCACTCGAGAAAAGAGTAGAATGAACAAAGAGTAGACCCGGTGAGCACAATGGAGCACGAAAGAAGCATACGCAAAGATATCAACTCTGAGGCAGGAGAATGAGCAGATAATCTCCAAAAACTCAATTCTGAAAATTATTTGAGAGCAGGCATCTGTCTTTTCGACAAACTAGATGCCCACCAGCCTTTTCCCCGATTTTTCTTAAGTAAAGACAATAAGACAGTAAGTCAGACGGTAAAGTGTAAGACAGTAAAGACAGTAGAGAACAGTAAAGAAGACAGTAAAGAAGACAGTAAAGTCTATCTTTGTGGGTGCACTGAAAAAAAGTTCTGTTGTCACAAACCAGAATTTCTGGTTGTATTTCGCAACCAGATTTTCCGGTTGATTCAACCAGAATTACAGTTGACTCAATCAGACGTCTGGTTGACTATACCAAATTCTGGTTGAGTCAACTGTACTTCTGGTTAAATCAACCGGAAAATCTGGTTGCGAAATACAACCAGAAATTCTGGTTAGTGACAACAGAACTTTTTTTCAGTGTGGCCGCACGAATTTAAAGTTGCCATTCCCTGAATTCTCGAGTTTTGAGATCATTTTCTGATTTTGTATACAATACTAATTGAATGGGGACGTGGGAAAACCGATAATGTCAATTTTTCCAGTCTATAGTTTTTTTGAGTTCATAGTACTTTTCGGAGTTAGTTGCAACCACGAAAGTGACGTTTAAATTCATCTCCCGGTTTTCTTGATCCTAAAAAGAGTACTTTCATCACTTTTATGGTTATATCAACTCATTGAAGGATTATGAACACAAAAAAATTTAAAATTGGAAAAATGGCCATTAGCGGTTTTCGCATGTCCCGATTCAACTGATACGTAATAATTTTTAAGGATGGCGAACGAGCTTCTAAAACTATGAGAGGCGCCGCGTAAATATTTCTCTCGTCCTTAAACGCATATTTTCTCTAATTATTTGGTCATTTTACTATTTTTCTCTAAATTGAAGCTAACCTAATCTAGATGATACCACGATCACCACATGGGAAAATGTTCGTGGTTTATTCCCCTACCAATGATCCCGCAGGTATTAATTTTCACAGGACCGCAGAGAGCAATTATACTTTTAGAGAATTTGAGTGCGATAATTGACAAGCGTGTACTCGAAAAAGGTAAATCAAACAAACATACATGCACCGATACCCGTAGCGTCCGGATAACTTCAACCCCCTCCTCCTCCCACCGCGTTTCCCGGAACGAATGAGCCTTTTAACTTGATTATCATGAAATGATGCATTTAATCCTATCCTTTCAATGGCTTCCATTTCAGGCGCTGCCATACTCCCCGAAAGGAAGACTTTCCGATGGCCGGGAAGAGGGAAACTAAAGGATTCACGCGGCGATTTTGCGGCCGGGTACCTGTTTATGACGAAAATCCAGGCTGTTACGCTGCCTTGCTAGGGAAGAACGCCGTATGAACCTTCAGGCGTTGCCAAATTGTCTTTGATAAATCACGAATTTCCCGGTAAACTTGTGAGTATTTTTCTTCCAATTTTTCACAGAATTTTGTTCGTATTTTGATCTAAAGCTTCTGAAAATTTCAAGGAAAAAAAATTCATAAT
The DNA here is from genome assembly GCF_001854935.1 of Bemisia tabaci. NCBI lineage: Eukaryota > Metazoa > Arthropoda > Insecta > Hemiptera > Aleyrodidae > Bemisia > Bemisia tabaci. The sequence goes on along the minus strand of NW_017548920.1, from coordinate 130,642 downwards.
TTTCCTCATAAATGAACATTTTATCGAGGGAAATTTGGCAACTCTCGAATGTTCATACGGCGTTCTTTCTTAGCACGGTAGTAGGAAGGGGAGTGAAATACAAGCTCCCGTCGCCGGTTTAGCACTGTTTGTCGAAACGTGGCGAAATAACGAGGACAACAGGGAGCGAAATTAGTCTAATTCGCAACGTCAGACCGAAAAGCACGGTCTTTTGAGCGACTACACAATTTCGTTTATTGAAACGCTTGGAATTAAGTCGGATCGCCCACGACAACTTACTCTGAATTGACGCTGGGTATGCGTCGTACGGTTTGAAATTCGCGGAGCATTGTCCGCTGCATGCGTGCGTGTGAGTGGGTGGGTGGATGGTGGAACGAGAAAACTATGTTTCTTTTTCCCGATGTATCGAAATCTCCACTGTTGTTGGATTATAGTGCGCTTTTGAAACGTAACAGCGCTAGTTTTTTAGTACGCTCGGGGCGGATTGATAAAAAACACTGTCGCCGAAACTGCTCTGCTGAGGAAGAGCGCCGTTTAAGCCGTCTATGGCTACACGGACCTGAAACGCTATCCGGACTTCTAGAGGTTTAATTATTAATTCTCAACAGAATTAACAAACCTCAAATTTTATGAAATTTATTCGAGCTTTTTGAAATTTCACTTTCCATCTCTATAGTAAGTTCCACGAGACACTATCTTCAAGCTCAGATGTCTCAGGATGACCTACCAGGGTAGCGTGGAACGTGAGAAAGAAATGAAAGATTGGAAATTTCAGTGAAATATTTCATATTTATCAGGGGCTAGAGTATGCAACCAGCACTCAAACACACAAAAATGGAAGAAAGTCACAATTTCTACATTATATGGAACCGGGAAGGAACCGGTATTTTTCAATATGTTTCAAAAATTTCATGAAATATATCACGTGAAATTTCAAGATTTTATTTTCCATGAGATTTTGCCACCCTGTGACCTACGGTTTGAGCAGGGTGGCATGAAACGTAAGAAAGAAATGAAAGATTGGAAATTTCAGTGAAATATTTCATATTTTTCAGGGGCTAGAGTATGCAACCCGCACTCAAACACACAAAAATAGAAGAAAGTCACAATTTTACATTTTGCAAAACATGGAAAGGAACCGGTATTTTCGAATATGTTTCAGAAATTTCATGATATATTTCACGCGAAATTTCAAGATTTTACTATCCACGAGATTTTGCCACCCTGTGACCTACGGTTTGGGTCGATTCACCGCAACGTTTTTTTAAGCAGCCGAGTCCTTAGGGTTGATATGACACAAATAATTAATATGAAGTACCACTAATCAGAAGCACGAACATTTTAAAATGTATATAAGAAGGACCCAACGGTTAATGCTGCTCCCTGCGGCTGTCGGAGTGGCTTTTGCACCTAATTACGCTGCTAACGAGCGTCACGTGCGTGGATCGGGTCTTGGAAGTGCAGTTGCAAGCGGCATGCGGGAAATGATGGGTGCGCCTCGTGCCTCGTCGCTGCAGCGGTCGCACCACCGCATGGCGTGCCGAATCGCGGGCCGACCGGGCGGGCGCGGGATTTCGTATTGCAAATATTAATTTAGTCTCGGCTCTTGTTCGGCTCGGGTTCGCCGGTCGCCGCGAGGTCTCTTGCTTTACTTGCGCAATGCCGCATGCTCGGCCCGGGAAGAATAGCTCGTCAGGAATGATAATTGCTCCGGAACACCGCCGTGCTTAGAGTCCCTTTATACTGAGAGTCAAGACAATTTGAATCCATTTCTGATTGGTTCCCGTATTTTAGGCCTCCACAGTGTCACAAACGGGAATAAAGATTACATTTTCACCAATTGCAAAGATTATAATCTGGAATGGACCAGAGAATTACGGGTTCGGCAAGGAACAAGCGGAATGAGAGGAGGAACGGAGAAAGGCATTTGAGAATGGGCCGATCAAAGATTACGAAAAACGTTCAATTTCTGTAATCTTTATTCCCGTTTGTGACATCCATGAGCCGAATTGTCTTGACTCTCAGTATAAAGGGACTCTAGCCGTGCTAAGGAAGAACGCCGTATGAACATTCCAGAGTTGCCAAATTTCCCCGGATAAAACGTGTATTTTTGACGAAATTTTTGAATATTTGCCCTTAAAATTTTTAGATGTTTTAGAATGAATTGCGGACAAAATAGTCCGAAAATTCGGAAGAAAAATATTCACAATTTCCCCAATAAATTCGTAATGTATCAGAGGAAATTTGGCAACGCCTGGAGGTTCATACGGCGTTCTTCCTTAGCACGGTATAGAGCTCATGCAGTGATTCGCAAACTCAGAGACTGCAACCGACTTGAGGCGCCGAAAATGCACACATCGCACAATGGATCGTGTTAATAGGAGTCGGATATAATTTGGAATCTTCAAAAGCGTATAACTCCGTTTATACATTTTAAGGCTCTAAATGCGGTTTCATTGCTTTCCTCGTGAACTTTTCTTCTGGCAGCACCCCTTGAATTTTAAAATGTGACAAAACAAACACCGAGATTTGCAGTTTTAGTTAAAGATTTCATATCCGACCTCTATAGTTGAATCGATCCACTGTGCGTCGCCAATGGAACTCTTGCATGTGTCAGGAATTTACGATTTCAGTAATTTGACTTACGTAACATTTTGCGCGAAACACGATGGTGCCACTGAAATCAACCCCAAAGCTCAAAAAAAGCTCTCGAAGTTGCAGCCGTGATGGAGAGGATATCTCACGCTATGTTAAGAGTCTACCTATATATTTAGTTCATACTCAGATGGTTCAGACTGAAGAGGTACGCCTTCAGAATTTTGATTGTTAAGATTTCGCTCGCTAAAACTAATTCAAGGTAAGAGCGAGGAAAGATGATGCAAAATTAATGACTCTAGATATGTTTCAAGTTATGATTTTAATTAAGGAAAAGTGGAGGATTTTACCTTTACCTTCAGAAGCAAACTGATTAGAAAAAATTATATTTCTTACTCTAAAACCTCGCTAATTCCTGAGAGCTTATTTGATACTTACGTAGTGGACCTTCTCGCGTATTTGCACCTGTTAGATTAGACGCGACATCGGCAGAACTGAGATTGGCAAAATTTCAATGTACTTAAAATCGTAAAACTTCACGGAAAATATTTCTGAAGATCTCAAAAATAATACAATGCAATGAAATGCATGTTTTAAATTAGACGCACTCATGTTTACACCGGAAAATGTGCTAGGGGCTATCTCCTAAAATCGTGGTACGAACCTAATTTGTTGAATGATATGGAAATTTCCAATTAACTGTAGTGGTTGCACCGTAACTCAAATTACATCATCCAAAAACTCTGTGCTCTTTTTCTTCCGTGTAATGGAAATTCGACGTCAAAAGACTTGGAAATTGAGATACGGCCTTTCGTCGGAGGAGCGAGGATTTGTCTCCGGCGCGTTCCGCCAGACTGCGCGGCGACGCATCTCGTCCGGGCCGAGACGCAAGACGCAGCGAGCGTTCGCGTTAACGAATGCGCTCGGATTTAATTAAATTAGCGTGTGTAATTGATGTGCCGTGTTCAGCCTTGGGTTTAGATTGTGGACCTGACAATGCGAGTGTTATTGGCTCGACGACGACGCCCGATGAAAGTTGCGGTCGGAGTTCAGGTACGCACCGCCGTGACGTCATCCTGGTTCGCGTCGGAAATTAAATCGCGCCAAAGTCGACTCCGCCACGGTTAAGGCGACGCACCATGGAGCAATCCTTCAGCGCCTCGAGTGTTGAATCGTTATTGAATCAGAGGCGGATCCAGCAATGGACCACTAGACAAGGTACGAATCTCAGCATTCTGATACATGTTTCTTAACCAAAATTTCACGTAGAACACAATACGCACAACGGAAATTACCGAAATCAACTCCTTACGAAGATATTTAATGATTCTTGATGCGTGAATTCAAACCACCCGCTCATGAAAACTCAATGCTCTACGTGATTCACATCGCGCGCTAAACGTTATCATGACAGTATCAGCGATTTAAAAATCTGGCAACCTCAATTTTGACGCTTTGGATCAGCTACAGCAAATTGCTCATAGTTTGAACAACACATGGTAGGAAATGAACATTGCTCGATTGAGGAGCTTGCTGAAACCATTGTAGTGCGCGATTTGACTCAAGTAGAGCTTTGAGTTTCTTGTGAGCGGGCAGTTCAAATTCCTCGTAACCAATGTGAAATATGTATGTATGTATAAAGTCGCTTTTATAGCGCTCTTTGGCGCTCTGCGACCCCTAGCCGCCAAAGTCCCCTATCCTCCCAAAGCCCTTCAGGGAGTTGACAAACCCTCATTTCTTCTAAAATCCCCTGTCGCCACCCTTTCACTGGGCGTCCCCTTCGTGTCCTTCCAGGAGGAACCCAATCAAGCAACTTCTTTGGCAGCCTTTCGTCCGTCATTCTATTGACATGACCATACCAGACAAGCTGTCTGGTCATGACGTCGAATATGATGTCATTTTCGACTCCCATGATCTGACGCACTCTTTCATTGCGGACCCGATCTCTCCAGTTACCAATGTGAAATAAAAACGTTGAAATCTTCGTTAGGAGTTAGTTTCAGAAATATTCGTTGCGCTAATCGTGTTCTACGTGAAATTCTAGTTAAGAAGCATGTATCAGATTGCTTAAATTCGTACCTTGTCTAGTGGTCCATTCGGCAACACCGGATTTCCTCCATTAAAACCTATGCTAAATAATCGAATCTTGTCGGAGCACCTGGCCCCTCAAAGAATCGATACATTTCTATAGGTTTAAATGGCGAAAAACAATGTTGCCAAATTGCTGGATCCGCTTCTGGTGTTGAATCGTTATTGAATGAGTTTGATCGATAACTTCCTGTAATCGATCAAGGTCATTCGATAATGATTCACCAATCGATTCGCTGGAGAGATTAGGCATGAAATAGATCGTGTTCGATAGTGGTTCGATGTAACGTTTGGTTGAAAACAATATGACATAAACCTCAAAATTTTTTTTTGAGATTTCAGTTAAAAAAGCTGAAAGAGAGGAAATTTCTGACAATTTCATATTTCATTGCAATTGTGTGGTCATAAGAATCTATCTATCACAAAAAATGCGTTTCCTAAGGTTACTCAATTTACTTTTGAGGCTGTTTCTACATGCACTGAAAAAAAATAAAAATATAAAAAATACTCTTGATTCAATTAGATTTTTGCCTGAATCGAAAGGAAATCCGCTCACATTAAGAAGCTTGGTTCTTGATTTAAGCAAAAATCCGATTGAATGAAGAGTATTTTTTCATATCGATGTTTTTAAGAGTCTGGACTCTAGATCCAATGTGTTTTTATTCCAGTTTAGCGGAGATTGAAACACTGCGACCAAGGTATGCCTTTTCTGTAACCAACTTTATAAAAATAAACAGCTAGGTAAACATAAAGAACTCGTGTTAGCGATTTTTTTTAGCACAGCGGGGAAATAGTGCTCTTTTTCATTGGTCCAGGAGGTACGAGGTTAAGCGAGTCACACGAGGTGTTTACTGTGGGGTCATCATCATATAAAATCTTTGCTCTCTCATTACATTTTCCTCAGTTTTTTCTTCAGTCCCCCAAAATTCTTCTATTAGATGGTTCCCAAAAGGCACATTCCTTAATCACCTTTCCCTCACTTTCATCCAGAACTTTAAACGCATTTTAAAGTGCCGAAAGTCCATGCAGTGTTTTTCCATGGCACCGCATCATTGTCCTCCCGAAACGGCGCGGCGATCCAGACGGTTTATGATGCAGGTATGTTCAGCATCGGGCACCGGAGAAAACAACTGATGATTAATGTTGAGACACTTTAAAAAGAAGATACGTGCTTCGCGACACAGCCGGATGAAAAACAGACTGCAGGTTACGTAATCATTACTCCAGAAAAAGTGCGCGCATAAATAAATGAAACGAAAGCACCCATGGCGCTGTTGCCAGATCGAACGCTACATTCCATCCGCACAGCCGTCCTGCGGGAAAGTGCGGTGTGTGAACCTCTAAAGATTGCCAGATTTTCCACCGTTTACGCCGGTTATGCTTGGTCTACAAAGACTTGAGTTGACCTGTCGATATCATACCATGGAGAGGTTTTTTACGGCCGTTTTGTAACAAAAAAAGCCTAAAAGCTGGATCAAAACCATATAGCACTGGAAAAAAAAACACATCGGATCTAGCGTCCAGACTCTTAAAAACATCAACAAGAAAAATTACTCTTGATTCAATCATATTTAAGCTTAAATCAAGAACCAAGCCTCTTAATTTGAGCGGATTTCCTTTTGATTTAAGCTTAAATCTGATTGAATCAAGAGTCCTTTTTCTTGTCAATGTTTTCAAGAGTCTGGACTCTAGATCCAATGTGTTATTTTTTCCAGTGTATAGGTGCTTTGATGGACGAGCCAGAGATTTTGGTTCCATATTGCAAGATTGAGTCCATTTTTCCTTAGAGAAGATAATCATTGCTAGCAATGCAAATGGAATTCCCTAAGAATATTAAGAAAAAAATTCTTTGGTTTTTTGGAAAAAGTAGTGCATTGGAAACAAACTGTCAACATCGAGGGGTTCAAACGACATCTTGTTGTTTTCCCTCACCTCTCCAGCATACGCAACGGTTTGATGCTGAAATGGCAAGGTGGTTGGATTTGCATAACGAGATGGGCGCTTCTATCGTGTCGGACAACGATGAGATGGTGTTACGCGCTCATGGTGTTAGAGTGCTCTGAATAAATAGTTCTAGCTCGAGATGAATTTTCTTCACTCGGCTATTGCTCGTCCCTAATATCCTGCCAAAGTAAACGTTTTTATTAGCGAGAAAAATAAGATCTTCGATGATTATTTTTCCATTTTTCTCTCTGAAAAATGAATTTATCCTGAAATTCCATCAATCACGGAAAAATTTAATTGCGGATAATTTAATAATTTTGTAGTTGAAAAAGTGACTGCAATGTTCCGATGTAGATTTTACAATAAAAAAAATGCAAATTTAACCATCCCTGTGGTTAAATTAGCATTCCAGTAATGTAAAATGAGCATTTGAAACATTGGAGTAACTTTTTTCAACAATTTAATTGTTAAATCGGCAATACATTTTCTTCCGCGTATCTCCTGCTCACTGCACCTGTACTTTCGTTAGAGGAGGCAGGAAGAGCTTTCACTGGGCTTACATATATGATGCTACTGACAAAAACTATACCTGACCGAGGAGGAATTCTTATCGAATACTTCCGGTAAAATTATTCAAATTTTTCCATACCTCATGGCAAGGATACTGTGTGAAATGTGACCAATTAAGTTTAAAATTGGAATCACGTGACTCGAAACATGCGCGTGCGGCACGGCAACACTGTACCACGGTGGCCAGAAGCACAACCGTGAGTTTGATAGTAGATGATGTTGCAGGGGCACGACAGTGAAACAAGAAAAAAAATCCATTTCTAGTATTATTAAAACGAGCGAGAGAGAGGGGAAGGCGAGTAAATACTACCCTATTGTGAATTGAAAAACGCGGCGAGATGATACGAGAGGCTCGCGCGTAGGCCGGTCATTAAAGAAGGTGGCGTACGTTGCGATGCATCGATCGATCTGCCATTTAAACCTATGAAAAAAGATCGATCTACAGGGTGCTGGCAACGAAAACCTCAATAATCGATTCTTTACCATAGCTTCAAATGGGGGTAAATCGATAATCGATCATCGACGCTACGGATGCGCCGATTTTTCCGAGCAAACAGAGCGTTTTTTTTATCTCGTGGCGAAAACCGCGATGCGAGGATATTACACCGAGCCGCACTAAAAGCCACGTTTAATAATAACGCTTCGCACGGGGAGCCGACTCGAGTGACAAACGTTTACGTCAGTGGCGTGGCTGAATTGCGATATATCGATTGTTATGTAATTTAAACCTTTGGTAAAGAATCGATTACTAAGGTGTTCGCTGCGAACACCCTGTTTATCGATCCTTTTCCATAGGTTTAAATGACATAACAATCGATACATCGTAATTCACGCCACGCCGCTGTTTCCGATGCCGCAGCCGCGCGCGGTGCGTCTCTTATCGAAAATGGGATCGTAGTGTGGAAAGTAGGATATTTTCGCAGCATGCCGTAAATATACGGCTCCAAGGACAATAACTGTTCGCCCTTCATTTTCTTAATCTTCTTCTCCGGCACGCATCCAATGCAATTTTTTTCTTTCTCAGATGCGCCGGTGCTATAACAAAGGTTTTAATGCACTAACCACTACAGGCTCTTAAAAGTGGGTATTTGAATGAAATCTGGAGTGCGTTGAACTCCGGAGCCTTGTCGTTCCCAAAAACAAGAGTGTTATGCACACGGAGCGTGATTCGCTTCGTTAGAGTGGATTTAACTCCGAAAAAAGAGTCAATTTTGCCTCTCGAGAACTGAGTTCAATTTTTGATACACTGGAAAAAAAAAAAACACATTGGATCGAGAGTCCAGATTCTTGAAGACATTGACAAAAAAAGGACTCTTGATTCAATTAGATTTAAGCTTAAATCAAAAGGAAATCCGCTCAGATTAAGATGCTTGGTTCTAGATTCAAGCTTAAATCTGATTGAATCAAGAGTATTTTTACTTGTCGATTTTTTCAGAGTCTGGACTTTAGATCCAATATGTTTTTTTTCTTCCAGTGTAGGAATACATTTAGGTCCGCATTCATTACAGTCGTTAAAAGAAAAAGAAAAAAAGAAAAAGAAAGGAAAAAAAGATGTCCTGGGGCGCCAGTGATGATGTCACTTTTCGAGATTGTTTTGATCAATACTCTTACATCCCAAAGACTTTCGCAGTTTTCAAATTGGTATATTTTTAAAGTTTTCTATATTTATAGTAAAAAAATGAAAGGAAATTATACAGCGTAAAATGCAGGTTCGCTAATTCTGCTTCACTCCGTCCGCGTTCAGTTGACAATAACGCAAGCGGCGCAGTGCGGCGCCGGTGAAACTATTGGTGACCGATAAAATTATCATTTTCGAGAGTGAAAAAGGGAGTGTTTAAGCATAAAAAGTTTATTGTCGACCGCCTTTTACCGACGATCGACCAAGTTCCGAAACAATGGGCTCGTACCTTATTGTTGTCGGCCGTTTGGGGAAGGGGGGGCTGTCTCCTGTCTCGGTGGATTCCGGTAGGTTGTATACCGCCGTGCTTGGCAAGAACCGTGTTTCTACTTATAGGGTTCTCATTGGAGTTAAGTGGTTCTTACTCCCCACGGAAATGTAGCGCTCGGTTATTTTTCAAAATACGTGTCGTGTCGGCGCAGCGACCCGTTATCACCACACAACGGCACGTATCAGTCATCTCGCTACGTTGTCAGCTACGGAAAAAGACGAATGGATATTATAGAATCCGGGGGATTAATGATAGAAATACTGCGATACAGGATGTTAAGCGAAGAGAGTCCGCGGTTGAAGATAAGTCTACTTCGAGGAAGAAGAGCGGAGTGCTCCTTGCTTCGGGTACAGGTTAATGCCAATGTCAGGCATAGAGAAAAAAAAGGAGGTGTTTGCATTCCGGGCATCTTGGAATTTTTTGATGATTTGATGACGTAGGTCGGTACAGCGACGTTTAGCGTGAAGGGGACGTCGCTGTACCGACTTACGTCATCAAATCATCAAAAAATTCCAAGATGCCCGAAATGCAAACACCTCCTTTTTTTCTCTATGAATGTCAGGTATCTGCATGGTTTATAAGGTGAACTTAAATTCGTCATTGCCTCGTTGTTTTTTCATTTTCTTTTCTTTTTATCAAAGTGTGCGATGTTTGAACATGGATTAAAAAGCTCACCGCAGTCGATCTAATTCACGCCTGGAATCTTGCAGGCAGAGCGAAGAAAAAACAGCTGACACTGACCTGAAACAGAGATACGCAACAGAAATTAATCGATAGCTCCAATGAGAAACGGTGGGGTGTTGAGAAAAAAACACCGTATGACAGTTCGCAGGTTTCCAACTTACTCCGCACAAAATATGCATTACACAGAGAAAATAAGAATACTTTTCCTAGACATTAACACAGACACTCAAATAAACTTCAGGTGGGATTTGGTAAAAAGTTCGATGAAAATACTGACGCATTACTGAATAGAGCATTAACGGCTTTTGACGGATCTAATTTAAAGGTCTGTGCATGGAGAAAGAATAGCCGCGCGCCGCACTGACCGCGCTGTGTTTGGCGCAATGTTTGAAGCATTCCTACAGTCTTGTAGGCGCTATGCGTTTTACGCTGACCGCACCGTATTTAACGCAATGCGTGAAGTGTTCATGCAGTCCTGCAGGCACTAATATGTTTTACATGCCAACCGCCACATCGAGGGCTCCTCCTTTTCATCTCAAGTCTTCGTCATCATTGCTCTCTGCACCGCGCCGCTCCTAGCCAAATTGCGTTTTTGGTTTCTCTCATAACTCGACTAACTAAAGGTGCTGCCTCTTGTACCAAATTGTGCCAGTTGTAAATTCAATTGTTTGCATCATTTCAGTAATTTTACTTCAAAGAATGTAACTTGCGTAATCCTAGCAACACTGGAATGCTCTTGGTTGCTTTTTGTAAAATACAATCCAACTGAAAGCAATCCACGAGAGAACGTTTAGTTAGTCCATCATTTTCTCCCTCAGTCCATAGAAACTACCCATTCCAACCAATAGAATCGCTCCATATTCCCTATACATTCTTTGGCTTTAGCTTTTTTTTCCATACTCCATACTCCCTAAATATTCTATGTCTATAGCTTATTCTTTCCATACTCCATACTCTTTGCATCTTCTTTGTCTATAGCTTTGTCTATCGATTTCGTTCGCCACCCATTCCAACCATTAGGATAGCTCCATACTCCCTATATCGTCGGTGAAACTACCAAACCACGTATCTCGGTTTGCGACGTCGCAGACTTCCAGTCATACTTTATTTTTTAAATGAAAAACTACTTAACGTCCAGTCTTGAAAATTTCTGTGATTTTTCCTCTTCATGCGGAGAAAATTCTGTGAAAATTTCAAGGAATGATATTGATTTGGTCTACTTCAAAAAAATAAAATTCGAGCGTAGATTTTTAAACACCGCAAACGAGGTACGTGGTTTGGTCGTTTCACCGTCGATATCTTCCTTGTCTATAGCTTTATCTATAAATTTCAATAATCACCCGTTGCCTGGACATTTGGCGACGTCCCGACGGTCCGCATACGACGTTTTTCTTAAGCGCAGCAGGATACGCGAGCGCAAATCATGTCGAAGGAGTCTGGAGTGACGCCAGGGGCCAGAAGCGCCCGGGGCAAGATCGCGTCGGCGTCGGCGTCGGCTGTGAGGATGCTAAATCACTCTCCCGATAACGGCAAGGTCGCGAGGAATCGTTGCTTAATTAATGGCTTATTCGAGTCACTCTGAGGCACGCCAACTCGCAAAGCTACACCGAGAGCGCGGGTGGACAGGTGAGCTCGCAAAGCCAACAGATAACTCACCATGCATGACAACGTTGAAATACCTCGGGTCAACCTCGTCGCGCGGTCACCAGGGTTGCAAATTTCATAAAATTGACTCTACGCGGAGAGAAATTCCAACACGAAAGTTTGGTTCTGACAGGATGTAAAATGCAAAATGACCCTAGCCTTCGGTTGATGATTTCAAAAGAAAATGTCAGCTAGTTTTCTTGAAGAAAAAAACAGTGGTGAATATCATTGTCGCAATCGGAGGAATGCATTTTCCTCAGTCGCAATGTTGCATTGTTTTCTGCGCTATATTCATCGCAAACTATGCCAAAATCAACAAAAAAGTGTAAGTTTGTGTTTCACTTCTTAAGCCAACACAACTATTCTTGTCAGTGTACCCACAAAATCCCTAGCTACTCGCACCAAAGTTTCCTGACTTCTTTCAAATTCCTCTCTGTCGTCTCAGAACACAAAGCAGGGTTTCCCGATTCCTTGACTTTCCCCTGATTTGTTTTTTCTTTGCCTAAAATCCGAAATTTCTGAATCCCCTGACTAGACGTATTGACACTGACACTTCTCGAGGATGCAGTTTGTTCCAACTCTTACACGGAGAAAAAAACTTCGTGCGTGGGACCCGAAGTTTAGGTCATATGGATCTCTGAAGTTTTCGGATTGAGCATCTGAACACTTTTAGGTCCAGCTGCTGAGGTTTGGATCACGCATCTGAAACTTTAGTTCTTATATCTGAAGTGCTTCGGTTTTCACATCCAAAAAACTTCGGTTCTCACATCCGGAAAACTCCTGTTCTCACATCTGAAGTACTTCAGATGTAAGAACTTAAGTTTCAGATGTGTGATCCAAACCTCAGCAACTGGACCTAAAGTGTTCAGATGCTCAATCCGGAAACTTCATAGATCCATATGACCTAAACTTCGGGTCCCACGCACGAGGTTTTTTTCTCCATGTAAATTCTACCCCTGGATAATATTCCAACAGACATAAAGTGACTACGGCGGGTAAAGTGCGTGGTCAACAGTAATTTCCTCCATAAAACATAAGATTTAACGTTTTCAGATATACCGGCTGTCGGCGTGCGTTGAGAACATTCATCCTTAGGGCGGACAACATCAGCAACATGCCAACGGATAATGATTGAATCAGTTCCACGACTATATGTGGCTAAACGCGTATTAATGGATCATGATGCAATTTCAGCAACAGCTCCAGCGATCTAGATAAAAATTAAAGAGTGAAGAGTCTACCCACACGCAAACTGTCGTCCGAGGAATTGGCGCTTGTGGTGGTTACGCTGGAGAGCAAGAATCGGACTCGAAACATTAGCCTCCTCTCCACTTATTTCACTGAGTGCATACAATCGATGGTTTCAATTTTAAACGCATTTAACTTGCGTATAAAAAGAGAATTAACACACTGTAGGTAAGACTGGTGTGTTAAAGACAAAGCATTAAAAAAATAATTCATAGTTAATCCTAACTGAAAAAATGAGCAAAATATTGCTGAGGAGCAAAAATGGGACTCGAAACATTAGCTTCCTCTCCACTTCTGTCACTGAGTGCCTACGATCGATGGTTTCAATTTTACATTTGACGCTGATGTGGACACAAGTGGTGTGCGGACAATTGAAGATTTAGTTGTAAGTCATCTTAGTGTGAACAGTGAAAGTGAGGATGAAAACAGTGCCAGTGAAGAAAATGATGTCCAACCAATGTGCGTCGTGGAGGCTCAAAAATCACTGGACACACTTAAGACATTCTTCAGTCAAAAGGACGTGGACGAAACAGTTTTCAACAGCCTCCAAAATTTGGAAGCAGCTTTAATATCCGGCCAGCTTTCAAAATCCACACAAACTAAAATTAAAGATTATTTTATGTGAATGACTTTTTGAAAGATTATTATCTATCAGTTTTAAATTTTTAAATTTTATACAATACGAAATCCAAATTTTGAATTTGTTTAAAATACGCAAATCGGTTTATCGTCAACCATCGATGGCATCTCAGTCATCCAGCAAAACAGAGGATACCCACGATCTACTCTCAACCTACTCTTTTCATGTCAAGGTACGTAAAACTAAGTCTATTTTCCCTAAGTATTGGCTCTTTTGTGTCGTTTTTACCCAATTTCAGGGGGGGAAATCGGGAATTTTCCTTCGTCTTAACCGGCTTTGGTTACGGGTCAAAATGTCGAAATTTCGTCTTATCCGTATTTATTTTACATTGAATCTTATGGAAGTGTCAAGGGACCGAAAAAATTTTTGTCTTAAGCGGATTTTTGTCTTAACCGTACTTTGTCTAAACGAGCTTTTGCTGTAATCTCATTTAAATTGCTTATAAATAGAGATTTAAAGAGAGATAACACATTGTAGGTAAGACTGGTGTGTTAAGGACAAAGCATTGAAAAAATAATTCATAGCTAATTGGAAATTACAGATTGGAAAGAAAAAAAAGATACGTAAGCGAATCTTACGAGACAGCAGTAATGTACCAGTGATTGAAGTTGAAGGCCAAAATCTGTTTTGGAAAATTACGAGATTTTTGGTATTGACTTATTAGGGGAGGGGGGTTGAAAATGATATCTGCTCTACCTCTGTTTCCTGAATCCGTCTCTCATCCTTTTTAATTTAAAATTATCTCGTATAAATCCTTTCCTGGATCCCGACGTTCCTCATAATTAGATAAATTTTAATATATTTTCGCCGAGTGATTCTCATCAGTCCCCGCGCTTGCATCACCTAATATCCCTCTCTTTCTTTTCTGCTCCGTTTAATCTTTCAGTTTTAATTCAGTTTTTCCCTTTTCGCCTTTGAAAACAGTATCATTCACTTTTTAAGTAATGAGCGAGATTAATTGAGTCACTCCCCTATCTGCGCTACCCTTTTGTTTTGGAAATTTATCTCTCCAAGTTTACACCCTGGTTTCCAGAACTTCGCCTCCACTCGTTCCACTTGCTCCTTCCCTTCCGTTTCGTTCCGGTCGAGAACAGCTCTGCCGGTCTAAAGGAAGAACGCCGTATGAACCTTCAAGAGTTGCCAAATTTCCCCCGAATAAACCATGTATTTTTTATGAGAGTTTTGTATATTTTTCCTTGAAATTTTCGGATATTTTAGATCCAATTGCGAACAAAATGATCTGAAAAATTAGAGGAAAAAATATTCAAAATTGTCCCTGTAAATTTGGTTTTTATTAGAGAAGATATGACAACGCCTGAATACTCATATGGCGTTTTTCCTTAGCATGGCAGCGATTCCTTCATGAAACTGAGAAATAGACGTACTGCTGAAAGCTGAAGAAAGAAAGTGGTCTGCATAGAAAATTGGACGGTAATTCTCACCGGATCGATTTCCTTTGTGAGAGCTTTTAGACTCTCAGTGACTATTATGGTGAGTCTCTTATCAGCTTTGTATGCACACGACTGTAACCATATTTTGGGCCTCGAATCTTATAAAAGGTTGAAGAAACGGGTATTGTTTCCGGAGAAGAATCCAATTCGGAGCTATTTTTCTTGTAATTCTCTTGAATAATTGTTGGGCCTGTCACTATTATCATAGAATTCTTGCGAGTCAATTATTATAACTACGAGGAGTAGATTTACTTCATTTACTCTTATTACAGCATTAGAAATTTTTTATAAAAAAAAAAAAAAAAAAAAAAAAAAAAAAAAAAAAAAAAATTGCCTATCAATCTTACTGCTCAGTTTTAGCCAAAAATCCAGTTTTGCTATTTACAGCAACGTACCTTCTTTCCTTTCCACCTGATTTGTGAGAGCATTCTTAGGTAATCCAAGACTCGTCAGCAAAATGGACTGAACTCCCTTCATTTTGAGATGCCTCATATATGTCACGGACTTCTGCCATTATTAAATGATTTTTAAAAAGGCTGACTTTTTGTGTTGAGTAGTTAAAGGTGAAAGCTAATTTTACTACACTTGAAATTCTTTTAACGTGTGGGAACTGGTGTTGCTTACTGGTCTGACGAAAAACGCTTGAAGTACCAGGTTTCAAATGAGATCGGATCGGAGTAAGGCATCGCAGGTCGCCTGCGATTAGACATGTAGGCAAAAACACTTCCTAGGCGTTAATAAAGTGGCATGTTCGTAGGAGACCGTTTTGCGTGACGAATATACTGGCACAAGGAGCCGAGGACCATTTTTCGTACTGAAACGCTTGAATGAAAACTATTTTGACACAAGAAATTTGCGGCAGGAAAATTATATGTATGGGAGGAAAAAAATAAGAACTTCCAAAAAAAATGTGTATAAACCGGAGCTCCTAGAAACCGACTTTATATAATCCCCAATTCAGTGTGCTCTCCCGATTGAAAAATTGGACATTCTATTTACGGTTAACGCATTCTAGCATTTTCACCAGTTCACTATAGAGCCAACTGATCAATTAGGTTCATCATGCTAGTGAGGAAAAACTATTTTGACACAAACAATTTGCGGCAGGAAAGTGACATGTGTGGGAGGGAAAAAATAAGAACTTCCGAAAAAAATTTAGATAAGTCGGAGCTCTTATGAACGGAGTTCATATCATCCTCGATTTAGTGCGCTTTCTGGTGTGAAAAATGGGGCATTTTATTTACA
Organism: Bemisia tabaci; assembly: GCF_001854935.1. Classification (NCBI taxonomy): domain Eukaryota; kingdom Metazoa; phylum Arthropoda; class Insecta; order Hemiptera; family Aleyrodidae; genus Bemisia; species Bemisia tabaci. The sequence continues at coordinate 114,584 of NW_017548920.1, read as the reverse complement.
GTTAACACAGTCTAGCATTTCAACCAGTTCACTATGGAGCCAACCGATCAATCAAGTTCATCACGCTATAGCTGGCTATTCAATCGTCTCTGCGTGCGGAAGTGTTGACATAAAAACGGGGCACATACGAAATAGTTGAAAGTTACGGATGAAGACCGCACAAAGAGTGTTTGTACGTATGTCAATGCTATCCAGCGATAGTTAAAATTTTGCCTGAATGGCATGGAGCGGGCCCAAAGTTACAACTCACCATAGGGAGAATGGGGAATGAAGCCAATGCTGAAAATTTAAAGAGAAGCAAACTTTCAAGCGGTAGTACCTGTCCGATCGGTTCGCGCATTACAAAATGAATTAACAGATTTGCAAAAAATAAAAGGGAGGCAAATATTTGCCCGGAGAGCAGGTTGCCAGTTTTCGCGGAGTACTAACGTTACAAACTGAACGTATTTGAATTTCCGTAGCGGAGCGGCAAACATGTTACGCACGCTCATCCGTATTGAACGACGCGACGATGACACTGACGAGCCTGCAAAATCGAAACGGGAAATAATTAGAATGATATCATGTCATTGTGCGCCAGTTAGCGCCATGGTACGACGACGGATCAATTAATTAAGAATAAAACCGAATAATACGCGACGGGACGTCGGGTGATTATGATGACGATGTCATTGATTCGCGGAACGAACCAGCCACGGAAAAGATTGTTTCCATTTCTCTCTACATCAAGAAACATTTTTGAAAAAATACAATGAGGAGATTGTGGAAATAATGGAGATGTTGCATGTGGGGGAATTTGCGATTTGACTACAGATTCTTACGTAAAAGTTCGCGAGAAACACGATGGTGCCACTAATTTCTCTGAAATCAACTCCCAAGCTCAAAAAAAGCTCTCAAGTTGAGGCCAAAATGGAGGAGATATCCCACGCTATCCTGAGAGTCCACCTCTCCATCACGACAAACTCTCCATGCGAAGAAAGGGAGCAAATACATTGACAGGGCTGCCAATTTATTTGAGGACTCCAAAACTGAAAACACGTCATCACTACTAATGTATTTGCCTAGTATTTGCTCCCTATCTTTGCATGGAGAGTTCGTTTTGATGTGGACGTATTTCTACCAAACAGACCTATGTGGCGATGAGAAATGTGGGGTGTGCTCTTGGAAGCTGCATAAGAAGCAATGTGGTCAGTGGGCGTGGTTCCTTTTGAAGAATTGGCAAAGCGGGATATTGCATTCTATCAAAGAGACCTATGTGCAACTGAATGCGGAACTCATGAGCCGCGGGCATGGCAAGAGAGCGTTGTGGACAGGGCTCATGAGTTAATGACCACGAGGAACGTGACGCGGCGTCCTCCTCCGCTGACGTCACTGGCGCACAATTATTCTCATTCACTCGCCACGCAAAGAGACTAACGAGCACACCCCATATTTCTCACTTCCACATAGGTCTGTTTGGTAGAACTACGTCCATGTAGAGGTACACTCTCTTCCTGGTAAGCTTATGAATATTTTCCTCCCAATTTTTCAGACCATTTTGTCCGCAATTTTACCTATAGTTCCTGAAGATTTCAGAGAAAAAGAGTCATATCTTTCCTCAAAAATAAACATTTTATCGAAGGAGAGGTGGCAACTCTCGAATGTGCGTACGGCGTTCTTCTTTTGCACGGTAAAATAGTGAGAAAAAAGTTGGGAATAGATTTAGGGAAAAATTCATAACAGAACTTAAGGAACTTAGGATAAGTGTAGACCTTTAGATTTTAGACCGCGTAGCGTACAACGGGCTGATTGTTGAAATGGATAGACAAAGCGATGGACAAAGAGGACACGATGAGCATGGAGCGATCCTATTGGTCAATTTGGGTGGTTCTTATAGACTAAATGGGTAAATGCTGGACTAACTAAAGAGACTCTTGTGAGTTGCAATTTGTTAGTCTATAACCTACCTCCCTAGTCCAGTCCATTATAACCAACCGTTTCCACCAATAGGATCCCTCCGTGTCCAATTTGTCTTCGTTGTCCATAGATTTTTCCATCGATTTCAACAATCAGCCCGCTGGAGATACCCTTATACTACAGTAAAATGCGCGAAAACCCTACCTTTACCGCAACCTTCGAGAGTGGCCACCTACACTGGAAAAAAAAACAACAACATTGGATCTTGAGTCCAGACTCTTAAAAACATCGACAAGAAAAAATACTCTTGCTTCAATCGAATTTCTGCTTAAATCAAGGACCAAGGCCTCTAAATTTGAGCGAATTTCCTTTTGATTCAAGCAAAAATCTGATTAAATCAAGAGAATTTTTTTGGTCAATGTTTTCAAGAGTCTGGACTCTAGATCCAATGTGTTTTTTATTCCAATGTACTGGTCTGTCGATTACAATGAGATGGGTCAATCGGTCGTGCTCGCGATTTTCAAGATGCGCTTCGACTCACCTTCCCCGATGCACTCGTCGCGGGAACGGGGCTCATGACATGACGTGACGTTTCAAGGACGTAACGTCAAGAGGAGCGCGTCGCACTCGATCGTGACGGAGGGCACGAGTTGATCGTCAAGATGTCAGGTGCTCCGCTGCGCCAGGCGAAAACATTCTTTTGCTCATCACATTTTGAGCGCGGCCGCCTATCAATGCGCATAGTTACGAATCCAGATTCGAAACCACGTATCTCCGCTTGCGACGTTGCAGACTTTCGGCCCTATTTCATGGTTTCCTTGAAAAAGTGGTCAAAATAATTTGTCGAAAACTTCCCTGATTTTTCTTCTCCATAGCAGAATATTTCGTTAAAGTTTCGAGCTAAAAATTTGGTTTGGTTTGGTTGTTTCTCTTCAAAAATATAAAACGGGGGGGGGGGGGGCATTTTGAAACATCACAATGGAATTGCGTGGTTTTTCACTTTCAGCCAGCTTCAACGAGCAAACCCCATCGTTAGCCCTATGTCCACTCGTCAAAATGGCGTCAAAATGGAAGCTCAAAGCGAATCGATAAATAAGATGTGTTTGCGATTGTTGATCAAAAAAGGGTCGCGCCGCTCTGTTTTGAGTTGCAACACTCAACAATCGCATCAAGTCCCGACTTTGAGGCACTTATCGTTGAAACTGATTCACTTTGACCTTCCATTTTGACGAGTGAAGACAGCGCTTTCCCCACGCGTCCTTAGTTTCGTTTGGCAGAAATTCGTCCATTTGATCAGTGTTAATTCCACATTTTGGTATCTCACTCAGCGGTTGATTTCCGGAGTCCTCATCGCAAGATTCGCTGTCTACGTTAACTTTTGAAGAGGAAACTCTAGTGCGGGCTTTAAAGCATGCCTTGTCTAATGTCTACTCGCTAATTCAAAATACGACGGAGGAGGAAAGCCTCGTGGATGAAATTTCCCGATTTCACTCGGCGACGAGAGAGTCTCAGATGGCCACTTCCACCGGCACTCGCTCCGACCTACTTGGCTCTCTTAATTAAAGCGTTTTCTAAGCGTCTTTAATTGTGACTGCGGCGAGGACATTCGATCCGACGAAAGGCTCTTAGGACTTTCGCGGACGGAAGCGAGCGACGCACTCGCCGCCGTGTCGCGGAAGACAACAGTAAGTCCACTTGTACCCGATTCCTGGTTAGCAGGCGTTCTGTCGCGCTTCGAGGCTCACTCCGGGGTGGAGTTACTGCTCTTTTCCGGCGCAGGCGCGCAATTAGCCGGCGATTGAACGGCTCTGCGGCGGCTAGCGCGAGCGCAGACTTCGTCGCGGGAGGAAAGGTCAGCTCCCAAATTACACCCGCTTAGCTGTCGTGCTACGGAAGAGAATCGTAAGTGCGGCCTGGAATGAGCCTCGGAGCGTATTCCAACGCACTCCGGCCGCGGCTTACGCCCAAATGCACTTACTGTTCTCTTCCGTAACACGGCGGTAAGTTCCGCGACGCGCCACCGCGGAATCAAGGATCGATGTGCATGGCACTTAATCGACACGCTATGGAAGTGCTTTCTCCGACAGTTTCGCCGCTAGAACTGAAGTGTACCGGGAGCCGTAAGGTGTCCTGCTGTCAGTGGCTGATCACTGTAAAAAAAGAAACACATTGGATCTGGAGTCCAGACTCATGAAAACATTGACAAGAAAAAATACTCCTGATTCATCGGATTTTTGCTTAAATCAAGAACCGAGCCTCTTAATTTGAGCGGATTTCCTTTTGATTTAAGCTTAAATCTGATTGAATCAAGAGTCCTTTTTCTTGTCAATGTTTTCAAGAGTCTGGACTCTCGATCCAATGTGTTTTTTTCCAGTGATCCAAGGAAGAGCAGAGGCATCTACGCTAGGAGAGCATGATCGATTATTATCGATATTTCCCCCATTTGAAGCTGTGGTGAAGAATCGATTATTAAGGTGTTCGTTGCGAACACCCTATTTATCGATCCTTTCCTATAGGCTTAAATGAAGGATTGATCGAGAAATCGCAAAGCACGCCATGACACTGAGGAGGTCAAGGTGGCATACCGTCCTCAAGCCATAAAAGATTGGGTGAGAAGGAAAAGCGACAAAAGGAAGTAGAGGAAAGGGAGTAGTTTTGGGAAAAATTGTATGGTTGCTAAAGTAGAGCGGAAAAATGAATTACCATGATCGCAAAGGTAAAATCATAATTGTTATTAGTCTAAATTGTTTTCCGTGTTTTGTATGCTCCAAAATTGCGGGTGAAATCTTTCAATTTTCCCCACGCAATTTGACTGGAATTTCTGATAGAACTATATCATCTTTTGAAAAAACCAAAGAAAAAAGTGTATGCCATAAACATTCTTGCATATGTCGGAAGTTTTAGTGAGAATTTTTTTAAAAAGAAAGTCAAAAGTGCAAACGGTTGGATCTGCGACTGTTCGAATTCATAAATTTAGAATTTGGCTCTAAGCTCGGATTTTTTTTTTTTACATCGTACCTCCTTGTAACCCCATTAGTTACACTATCAGTTGATAGTTGCCCCTTATTTTCTCGGATAATTCAATACTTGCACTTGCAAAATAAAATTTTTAAAATGGAATACTATTATCATGGAGCGTGCAGATGGCTACCTTTACACGGACAGTAATTCATAAAAGATGGATCCACAAATTTTGACTCAGTCCACATGCAACAACCTCTACCCACAGTTCCGCACTCTGCCTTCTCCCACGAAAAGTTGATCTACACAGTCAAAACCAGGAAAGCAGCAAAGAAAACGCCTTTAAAATTGTTTTCCATTCTTCTGAAGGGGTTGCGAATCATATTATGTCTTTCCAGCTGCTCACGGAACTTCCGCAAGGATTTTCAAGGTAGGGATCACTCGCGCAGCCTCCGTAGCAGCATCTAAAATTATTTATTCGATCACAAACTTTTGACGGCAATAACGCTGAAAGTGCTCAGCCTCGACCAGTGCAATATTCGCGCTTATGGCTCCGGGGCTACATGCATCTCCGCTGCCGACGAGCATAAAGTGAATTTATTACAAGATACTTTTAATTGATTACGGTGCGTAGCGGGGCCACTTTATGAACGAGTGCCGTGTCCTCGTAAACCATGTGCCTTAACAAGATGCCGAAAGGTAGTTAGAGGCATTTCAAGAACGAAACACGTGTCTAATTTAATGCGCCCTCCTTGAGGTGGTCTAAACTTTTGATTCAGAAAAATGATCCAGTTGTGCAAGCTGAGAAGTCTCGGCTTTTACGGCCTCGTAAATACTGATTTAATAATAGGAAAAACTCTTATGGCACTATGAAAATTGTTGAATGAATGAAGAACGTCTTGAAGGCGAGAGTGAAATTTTGCACGTGTTTTAAGCGATTAATATCGTTCAACTAAGAGGAGATTTTCCCATCCAAAGACAAAAATCTATCGGGAGAATTCAGTTGAAACGATTGGACAATTTCTATCAAACGGAACTGTGTGCATTAAGGTATGATCCCTAAGACCCATACAAATATATGCATAACGGGGCTCACGTCATAATGCACATAGTTCCGTTTGGTAGAAATACGTCCAATTGATATTAAAAGAAGTTACTGTGGGATATGGTGCATGATTTGACGGTCGGAGGCACGCACTGCACATTGTGGGCATTCACATATTATGTATATTCACTCACTTTTAAAAATCGAGGAGTGAAATGGTCCTAATAACGTTGGATTTCTTTGTCAAATTCTGTGAGTGAATTATTTAGTCTCGCGATAGCAAAAATGCGATTTCAAAATGCGATAACAAAATATGGCGTCCGTCGAATCACCTTCATTCCAGGTATTACTCGTTTAAATCTCTCGGTTAAACACCTCACATACTACAGTGTGATTTGACGTTCGGGGATACATTAGAGAGTATCCCAAGTTATTCGAGAAATTGTAAATTGATCGATAAAGTTTCTCAAAGCGATACAGCGGCCTGATCGTTGAAATTGATAATCAAATCGATAGACAAGGAAAACATATGGAGTGATCCTGTTTGTTCAAATGGTTGGTTCCCGTAGACTAAGGGAGAAAATGATGGATTTACTATAGGGACTAAAGGGTCTCTCGAAGGCTGCGTGGGCTGTCGATGGTTAGGATGCCGTAATTCATTACCTACCCTCTTCGGTCATCACAACCACCCGCTTCCACCAATAGGATCTCTCCATAACCCTTTTGTCTTCTTTGCCTTTGTCTTGCTTTGTCTACCAATTTCAACAATCAGCCCGCAAGATTGCACCATACTCCCTATCCCAAGTAGCATTTCTCAACGGAAAAATCGCTATAGAGCGCGATTTTATCAGCGATAAATCGCCTGGATCATCAACATCCGAGCAATTATCCTCGATCTTATCGCGATAAAATCGCACTTTTATCGCCCGACAATTTATCGCGATATTTTCGAAATAAAAATCGCGATAAATGGTGATTTAATCTCGATTTTATCGACCAAAAATTGATCACGATTTTATCGAACCAAAAGTTGCGATTTGTAGCGATTTAATCGCCATATATCGCAATTTTTAATGCGATAATATTTCGATATATTGCCACCGATATAATCGCGATAACCAACCGATAAAATCGATATTTATCGCGATCACTGCTACGTGGGATGTCTTCTTTGTCTATGGCTTTGTCTATTGATTTCAACAATCAGCCCGCTGAAACCACCAAAATAATCTACATAATCGCGACCCGTCAAAATACGAGGCTCGGACACGTGGAGCCGACCCATCGTCACGGTGACGTCATCGTGGGAGCGATTGCGGAGGATCATCGAGACCCGCGATAATCGGCGTGCGCGGAGCTGGCGTCGCACAGTGGATCGAGTCAATTAGAGAGGTCGGACAAGAAATTTTCGACTTAAACTGCAAATGAATCAGTGAGAACGAAAACACACCACACCAACTCGGATAAATGAAAATAATTAAGATACACACAAAATTGCACAGTAGGTGAAGAAGTTAGTTTAAGAAACATATTTTTGCTGCCGAAAGACAAGTACTTATGGCCACTTTAAAGGTCCAAGTTGGAACAGACGCGCTAACTTCAATGACCATTATGTAAATGAACTGACTTTAATGAACACTGAGAATTTTCGAGTTGCCGAGTTGGTGTGTTTTCGTTCTCACTGATTCAAATGTTCATCAGGGCCGGATTTACCTACTTGCCGCCCAGGGCCCGCTTGTATTTTACCGCCCCTTCTCATGCGCTTTGAAACATCGATACGAACCAACAGGTGAACGCGCCGGAGGAGGAGGGGAGTGGTGTATAAGACGCGTTTACTCGTGTTGGGCACATTTTTCGTGAAAGCCCTGTCAACACTAGCAAAAGTTCACGGAACTTTGCGCAGAAATTAAGTTCCGTAAACCTATCTCTGTGTGGACAAGGCCCATCATTTATAAGAAAAGAGCGAAAACATTATGAAAGAATAAACATAAAAGTGGTTTAATTATTTTAATTTCCGCCACCGCGCCGCGCCAACCGCACTGTGTTTGGCGCAATGCGCGAATTATTCGTGCAGTCTTGTAGGCGCTATGCGTTTCACGCCGACCGTTGCTGACCGCACTGTTTTTGACGCAATGCGTGAAGTATTCATGCAGTCTTGTAGGCGCTATGCGTTTCACGCCGAGCGCTGCTGACCGCACTGCGTTTGACGCAATGCGTGAAGTATTCATGGATTCTTGTAGGCGCTAATATGTGTCTCATGCTGACCGACGCGCCGAAGGCCTCTCCTTTCCATCTCAAGTCCCCGTCATCATTGCTTTCTGCGCCGCGTTGGTTTCACCCAAAGACATAAAGACGGAGCACTAAAAGCAAAAAATGAAGCTTCTAGAGCTTCTTTTCAATCACCTCTACTATTGGCTAGAGGATTGGCGGCGAAATCGGGACAAGTTTGAATTCAAATGTAGGGCGGGAACTAATAAATAAAATTGCGGAAACAAAGTATTTTAGGTTGATTTTTGCCCAAATTCAGGTACACACTCATATTTTATTAACTTTAGGTTAGTTTCGGTCCGTCGTCGACCGACTGATTTCATTTGGGAGTAACGTAGATCTAGAACTGTAACGGCCTGTTTGAACCTGCAGAACCACCATAAGCAGAAGAAAAACTAACTTTATCTGAGATTACTGCCTGTTACCGAGCAAAAGTAGGTGTAATATATTAGGACGCAGACCGAACTTTCTTAATATAATCGTTTTAAGCATTTAAAACACGTTTCGAAGAAGAAATAAGGAAAAATCAAGAGGACAAGTTCAAATCAAATTTCCGTTTGCCGCCATGGATTCCCGCGCTCATTTACACACTCACACAAACGCGCAGCGCCGAACCTAGCTTCACTTTTTCCCCGTGCTTTTAGATACGAGCACTCCGTCTTTATGTCTTTGGTTTCACCCTCAACTAGACTAATGAAAGGCGCTGGCTCTTGTATCACCGAAAGACGAACAAATAAAAAATTACTATACTTTAACTCTCAGGAAATGAGAGATTTTTACGCCTTTTCTCGTTGGTATTTTATTTTCGGAATCAAACTTTTTCTCTTGATACCTGCATTTAAAAAAATTACAACATTTGCCGCCATGGGCCACGGCCCATATGGCCACCACCGAAATACGGCCTTGATTTATATGTTTATATAGCCCCACTCTAAACTTAAAGGGGTGCTTCTTCAAGTAAATGTCACGAGGAATTCAATAAAACCACTTTTAGAACTTCAAAGTTTTGTATAAACGGAGTTATAGGTGTTTAAAGTTTCAAAATTTTGCCCGACGTCTCCTATTGACTCGATCCATTGTGCGGCTGGCGTAACCAAGTCGATCGCACGAGCGGGCTGCAACTTGCTCTTGCGAAAGAGCGAGACGAGCGTGCTCGCCTAGCCGCGTCCCTCCATGCACCGAACAGGGATCTCGCAGCGAGGCGAAGGGGGGTGGGGGAGGGGGCAATTTGACTAATCGCCGTGGTTGTCCGGTGAAAGCCCCACGTCTGCCGCGGAGGGGTCGAACGCTGTGAGAATGACCGGGTAAAAAGGTCGTTTCGACCAAGGATACGAGAGTCGAGTTTCCGGGACGCCAGTGAAGTCTCCAGCGGTCTCCTTGTTAAAATTGATAGACGAAGAAGACATAGGGAGTACGCAGCGACCCTTAGGGTGTCCGTTATTTTTTAAGTTTGCGAATTTCGAGAAGGTCAACTCGAGGAAATTTGGTAACTCTCGAATGTTCATACTGCGTTTTTCCTTAGCACGGCAGTGCTCATCTGAGACCTATCGAGAGTCCCCGAATGAGCAGTCGACAAAAAATCCTTAAATCGGGCGATGATTTTTGGAGTGAGCTGTGACAAAAAATGAACACATTCACAACTTACTGCGTACCTGCATATTCCAAACATTGTCTGTTGGAGCTGTAATATCGAAGTTTCAAAATTTCTATGCAGGAGAGACAGTTGACAACTTGCCTAGGCAGATTTGACTGTTCATTGTCAACTGTCTCAGTAGCAATTGGTAAAATCTAGCAAAATGGAAAAACTTCGAAATGTCAGATAAGAGTCAGCAGGGTGTCTAGTATTTTTAAATTTTGAAAAATCCTGATTTTTTCTGATATTTTCCTGATTTTTCTCGACTCCTGGCACGGTAGGCAAATAACAGTAAGACTTTCTCCGCTGAGGAGATTTGCGTAAGAAAAATTCCTGATAAAACGTTTGATTCTTCGATTTTCCTGATCGGCCAAAATTCCTGATATTTTCCGGTTTTTCCTGTTCTAGACACCCTGCTGGTCAGACACTAGAAACTTTAATGCATCATTATTCCTCCATTTATCCAACATCACATCGCAAGGAATAAAGGTATATTTGACCTTCGTTCAATAATTTTCTCGATTGCAGTAATGGTGTGGAATTGAATTGATGAGTTAAAATTTGCGGGTCTCGTGGAACACGTACAAAATTAGCCGGCGACGGACCTTCAAAGGGTTTAATTGCAAGGGGTTTTCATCGAGCCACCGCACAGCCAGAGCCAAGCGTTGAAATCTTCTTAGACGATAATTAATCGTTGTGGCTGTGGGAAACGCTTTAGCTTAACTTTGAACTTGAAAGCTACAAATTCGGTAACTCCAGACGTGACGTCACTTCGATGGAATAATTTCCCACTAGACGCGGTCAGCGCAGTAAAAAACGTTGAGGCGTGTTTCGTCAACCAACAAAGGTTTATACATAAGACATTGAATGATTTGAACGTTTCCAAAACTAATTCGTGCATGATATGTTAGCGTTAACTGTTTACATTTAAACCTCGTCGTTGCAGGAGCAAAAGAACGTGTTTGAACTTCAATGTTGCACAGTGCTTACAGAGTAAAACATGGGAATTTTCGACGCTTTCCACAGTTTTATGCGTAAAAGTTGTACGAGAATACTTACATGTGTTGTGATTAAAACTAAGAGACTCTGCGGCCTGTAGAGGCATCTAATTTCTACGCTAGAGAGCGACTCAACTTCTGAAATTACCTTCTTGAAAATTTGACTACATTCGGGAATTGGAACTACAATTCTGACTCATCTGTAAAAACTCTTACGTGCATAAGGAGACTAAGGGTACATGAGTTGTTTCCCAACTGAACCTGACATTGTAGTTCCTAATTGACAAATGTAGTCAAATTGATAAGCAACATCTCGAGCAGTTCGTTTCACGAGCAAGCCGATGTTTGATCTCTACTTTGCAATCTCTATTATGTTTGATCTCTATCGAATCATGCTTGGCTGGAAACCTCGTCTAGGCGTCTATCACGTTCGTTCCGTGGAGGAAGCGCAAATTCGCCATTCCTCTCACGGAAGAACGTATCTACATTTTATTGTTGCCAAATGTCCCAATGCAAATTTCAATTTTAGTAGGACAATCTCGGGCATTTTTAACTGGAAATTTCACCGATTTTTCTTCTGATCCCATGTGAAAATTAGTAAAATTTTCAACAAAAATTGCATAGATACATTCCTGTTAATAATTGAATTGTTTGAGTCAATTTGGCAACTTTGGAATGGAGTTACGTTCCTTCGTCCGAGGGAGCGCAAATTGAGTTGGAGAGAGAGAGAGAGAGAGAGAGAGAGAGAGGGAAATTGAAGCGGAAGGAAAAGTTAAAGAAGTCGGCTCCTACAATCTAGCTTTTAAGAAAATGCAGCTACTTTGCATTTTATAATTGAAATAGGCCTCTGTTCATCACGTCGCGGCGACGCCTGGATGTGTTACTTCCGGTGTTGACGTTTCGGCTTAGTCGCGCCAATTACAAACTGCCAGAGAATCTTCATTTTGGCGCAATGCAAAGTTGTTTCCGTAGAGCATAGCTCATTCTCTCACTTAATAAATCGTCGAATAAAAAAAAAAGTTCCCACTTCAAAGAAGTTCAATTGAAACGATAATGGTATAAATTCATGATTCTTCACCCTAACGATATAAAACTGTTTCGTGACAATATGCTGATTCAAGTCTAATTCAGTAGCGAGGTGTGAATGATCTACTATCGATACTCCCCCATTTGAAGCTATTGTAAAGAATCGATTATTAAGAAGTTCTTTGCGCACACCCTCTTCATCGATTCTTTTTCATAGGTTTAAATGGTACGTCAATCGAAACATCGGAGAGCACGCCACGCCAATGATCTGATTGACAGCCTAATATCCTGTTAGGTGCCCGATTTTTCCTTTTTCTTTTATCTCTTTAATTAAGAAAAATATGTATCTTTAAAATGGAGAACCACGGGTGAATATGCATTTTCTGTTTAAAAAATAAAAAGAGACTAACAGCGGAAAAATCGACCTGCAATTAATCGATTTTTCTGGCTTAAATGTTATGCATACATGTTTTGCGGTAAGTTTAGAACTCTCCCCACACTATTTACTGCTTTGTTGATTTAATAATGTTTTTTTCATTTTAAGTCTAAAAAATTCTTCTCTTGAACTTTACATATCTTCAAAGGAGGAACGAGGTATTTCTTATGTATGTAATAATACGAATTTTAAAATTCAAGATTAGGACAATTAGAACCATCGGCATGCTGAGTGCCGCGAACGATACATGAGTGAAAATTTAAGGTCGAAACCCGAATTTATTGTTAAAGATATTTTTTTTTCCTCCGACAGAAAAGGGTCCAAGGGGCGTAATGCGATCCGAAATTCTTCGGAAATACATCTTGTATGAATGGGAAATCGTCATCTGCGTCTTTCAGAGGAGGTTAAAATTAAAGAGGTGCTTCGTTATTGATGCCCCTCTTTTTGCATGGAAGGCGGGATAAATAATTCATTACAAGTAGAGAGACTGCAGAGTCTGATCGAGACTGAAGGCTGTATATTCAACATGGTTCAGTAATTTTTATGCAAAGTGTCCTAGACGAATTCCTGAAACCTGTCCGATGAAAAAATTTCTGGGGCTATAGATATCGATGGTAACTATCTTTCGACGTACCTTGACTTTCTAACTTCATGTTTTGTGGTAACTTTACAACTCCTTTCCACACTATTTACTGCTTAGTTGATTCAATATTGGTTTTTTCATTTAAATTTTAAACAAAATTCTTCTATTAAGCTTCAAATAGGTTGGTTGTATACATGAGCTGCAGGAGCTGCAGGAGCTGTTTTTCATCTACCATCCGGATGATTTTGAAAAAATTTAATAGCTACTCGAAAATGTTGCTCAGAAATTTCCCCTTCCCCCAACGTTACACACCGTAACGTAAACTCAAGCCCTCTTCCCCCTCTAGCTGAGTTACGTAATCCGTCAGCGGTACCTAAATATCAACGCGAAAAGCTTTGTGCATTGTCGTGAAATGCAGGGGGAAAAAATGTTTTGTGATCCGCGAAATATTAATGATGGTTGGTTAAACAAAGCAAGTGAAAGGTCAGACTGCGACGGTTTGAAAGTTTTTAATTTCTGCGACAAAACTAAAGAAGAGAGTATCGGGTTTGAATAATTGGTCGTCATGTTAATTATTGATCCTGAGTAGAAAAGGAGGAACCAATTAAAACTGACCTTTTGACCGGAGTGATCAATCAGTGAGCTCGTCTATCACTACCAAAATGAATTACCTTCAAGTCGCGATGCGCTTCATTCCAGCACATAACGACGAGCTGGTGCATTAGAAAAGAATTGTGATCCCCACAGGATTTTAGGCTTGTGTTTTGGGTCAGAGTTTGTGGCACCAACATTGCAGCGATTTGGAGGCTATCAGAATGTAGCTAAAGTATTTCATATAGTGAAAAAAAATTGATCCCTCTCCCAAAAAATGCCAGATAAAAGAGGATGAGATCCAAATTTCCCTATTCATGGCCGAGCATATAATGTAATACTACTGCCCATTTGGTTTCATTGATTGAGGCGGTAGCACCAATCGCTGATGAAATGACCTGCATCAGGAAAAAATGCACCCAAATATTGAAAAATGTAATCGCCAAAGACACCGCTGAACTCTGATTGAACTTCACAAATCTGATGAGTTTCCTCTCATCAATTAATATGTCACTTAATACCACTGACCATTTGGTTTTATTAATTGAGGCGGTAGCACCAATCGCTGATGAAATTACCTGTATCAGGAAAAAATGTACCCAAATATTGAAAAATGTCATCTTCAAAGACACCGTTGAACTCCGATTGAACTTCACAAATCTGATGAGTTTTCTCTGATCAAGTAATATGTCATTTAATACTACTGACCGTTTGGTTTTATTGATTAAGGCGGTAGGACCGATCGCTGATTTGATTACCTACAGCAAATTACCCAAATATTGAACGATTTCATCGCCACAGACACCGTTGAAACTCTGATTGAACGTTACAAATCTGATGAGTTTCCGCTCTTCATCAATTAGAGTACAGAGTACTAATCGTACTGACCAAAAAAGCCTCGGTCTTATTACCCAGTTCCTTACTCTGCTTCCTTGTTCAGATGCTACAGCCAAAGGTCTCCACAAATCAATCCACAATATAGCAACGAAACTTTTAAAGTTATTAACCATTACAAAGTACGCTTTATGAATGTGACGTCGTTACCTACTATTTTTCAGACTAATTTTTTTGTTTCTTTTTCCCTTGTAAAAATTTGCTCATTTTTTTCTTTCTATGTTATTTGTTATGTGTTTCTCTCTGTGTTTCTATGTTTATTTCTAATGTTATTTGTTAGCAGAGTATCGATGTGCCACTTGATCATCAACTTGAAGCTAAAATATTCCCGAATAACTAAGAATTTCGCCACAACCGAGGCATTATTAGACCTTTGGTTGATGCAGTGTAGTATTTCATGTAGACGCAAGAGCTCCCATTTAGAGGTCACAAGGAGAAAGAAACATCAAATAATGAGGTTGACTATGCAAAGCTTCTAAAATACATTGCTATAAAGCACTACTCTCTCCTTGCTGATCATTAAGAAAACTCTACCGACCTCAAAGGCACATCTAATAGAATTCAAAATGACATTATTGAGGTTTGCGGTCACGATACTTTAGCGGCAATTAAAGACGAAATGACTATGGCGGTCAATTCGTTTGTGTGATGGTAGATAAAACTATAGATGTTTCGACTAAACCACAATTTTCCATCATAATACGTTACGTGCAAAAAGGAGTGGCCAAAGAAAGATTTTAGGGTTACTGTAACGTCAGTGAAGACAATAAGGCCGCGAGAGCAATTGTTGTAAAAATTAGTCAATACCTAAGAGATTGTCGGGAATGAAAATTGGTAGCTCAGGCATGCGTAGGAACAAATACGATGCCTGGCGATAAGATTGGCGTGCTAAAACAGCTTAAGTATAAGTATCCATGCGCGTTATTTGTTCATTGCTATTCACATGTGCTGAGTCTTAGGCTAAAAGTGTTAAATTTATTTCTGAATGTAAAATTTTCTTCAGTTCGGCGGACGGTTTCTCAAGTTTATACTCCCCCCCCCCTCGCGGGTAGAGGAAGTATTGTCATTATCGAAAAAGAATATTTGAAATTTCATCATTTTTGCATTTTAAGATGCCTGGAGTAAATAAAAACCATACTTGAAAGAATGTGTGTCCGTGCGTCTAGCGTCCCCCATTTCTGTGTACATGCCATAGCTCAAAATCTTTTTCTCCAATTTAATTAAAACAATGCATGGAGAACCGTGTCTGTGGTCCCGTGGTCACCAAAGAGGGTGAAATATTTGGTCGAATTCTTTTGCAAGCATCTTCCTAAGGTTAGTGTCACTAGTGAAAGTTTATGGTAAACTTAATTTTTTTAGTTTCCTTACTCATTAAAAATTTCAAGCATACCAATGGGCATTCCCTGATGATCTTTTTAAAGCTTCCGTTGAAAGGTCTTTCTCGACCATGAATCGAGTCAAAGACTGCAGTGGGTAGACTACATGTGAAGAGCGGTTATCAAACTTGGCCCTCCTTTCCAATAAAAAAAGACTTGGTCATTCACTTGCTAATAAGGATGAGCGATCAACTTTATGAGGAGGCCATCAATAACTTTTGCAAGTTCAAACGCCGGATAGAGTTCCTCTACAGATGATTTGAATTTGACCTTTTAATTTCAGTTAATCTTTTCAACTTTAAAAAATTAAACGAAAAAATGGGGNAGGGGGGGGGGGGGGTATTGCACACACCCCCGGAAAGTGGTGATCTTTGCAGCTTGCCCTATCACCAACCGCACGCCACTGTCTACACTGGTCGCACCACACTTGTGACGCACGCCCGTAATCCGCTGTCACTCGGAAAGTAGATTTTGACAGCTTCCTCTAAATCCTCCGTCATCCTCTGGACGTCCCTTACCTACCTAGCTGTGCAGCTCCCTGATTTTGAATTGGCAAGTGTTGCCGGCTAAGGTTCGATGGATACGTCCGATTTTCGCAAAGAGAATCTTGTTACAAAATATAAGTCAACTTCGATTTGTATGGATTGTATGGTCCACCAAATTTTTAAATTTTTGGTAACCGAAGTTGTTGATACAAAATAAATAAACTTAGTATAAACCTCAGCATGAAAACTTCAGTTACCGGTACCAAAAGGCACCAAAAAGCACGGTTCCTCAAATTCAAGTGTTTAAACGGCAATTTGCATCGAAGCGAGGTTGTTTTAAATTTTGAAAGAGGATTTTAGCAAAAGTGTGCGTAGAATATATTTACTGCGCCAGTATCACGAGTCATATTAAGAGATATTTGTATTACTTGAATCAGAAGGGATTTGCAATAAATATTCTCCGTCAGAGATCTTGTTGTTTCAGGGAGAAATAAAGAGCAGTATACAGTTGTTTTAGTAAAAATGCATTTTTAAGTTGATGAAAGTGATCGACGGAGATAATTCGATACAGAATTCTCACCCCGATCCGTCTCCTTTCTGTGCCCCTGTAATCCCTCACGAAAATCATGATAGTAGTCGTGATGGTAAATCCTTGGTGAGAACTCTGATGAGATCTTAATTGTAACGACAGGCATCACGGCGCCACCGTCGCCAAACATGACAGTAACGGACAACTGTTGACCATTCATTTATACCATTTCTCGGTTGTCGAATCGAACCAAAAGAGCTGTTCAATCTTTTATTTGCGTAAGACTTTGTTTCTGATTTTCAGACGACCCTTCTCCCGTAGGGCCATTGCGTCTCCAGCGCAAGCCTGCGGGTCGATGATTTAAAGTTTAAGGTAGCCCGATAGGACATTGAAATGCGATATACAGGGTGTCCGAAAGTTAACGTATACTCAACTTTCAGGATCGATTTATTGGCTTACATTATGACTACTTTTTTTACACACTTATGCCCGGGAATGCTTCATATGTGAGCTGTGAGCTTCCAAAGTTGTCATTTTTTATTTCAAATTGATGTAATTCCTCATTATTTTGTTGCAAGTAGATGAAACATCGGATACGGGGGTATTTTTAAGCGTAATATTAGTTTTTTGTGTTTTCAAGGACGTGCGTATTCGAAAAATGACGTTAGGAGCGTTCCCGAATTTTAAAAATGCGATAACTTTTTTGGTAGATGATATTTAGAAAAACGGATTACGGCATGTGAAAGAGCACGACAAATCAAGGGCACGCACGAGTTACTGCATACAAAATATTCCAGAAACGCGTCATTTCGACGCAACAGAGCTTTGAAAAAGTTTTCGAAGCTCCTTGTTGGGTAGGCAATTCTTCCTACGAGGACTGTAAAAAAAATTACCTGCGGAGCAAGGAGTTCCGAAAATCCCGAAGCTATCGCGATAGGCAGAGAGGAAGTCCAAAATTCACTTTTTGATGTTTTAAAGTTGGATTTTAGTTGTGAATTTTTCACTGAATATACTTTCAAATTAGTTTGAGATGAGTTCATGGATGTCTCAATTTTTTAAAAAGCTGTACTTAGGCGCCTTTTCCTCCAAGCCCCTCATTCCGATGTTGAAATGTGTCGAGTACGGCTGGGATTTACCATTCCATCTTGGCTCAAAACGCCAACGCCGAAGTTCGGAGGCAAACTCGTCGGGGGATCAAATCTCTGATACGCCGCAAGAATGCGGAGGGGGGGGGGTGTTGCCCTATTGCTATTGGAATCGGAAGGAAGTTGGAGGAGAGAGGCCGGCTGAGAGCTCGAGATGAGTTTCTAGATGCCGGTGATAACGTCGAACCTCGGACGTCGCGTCGGCGAGAGAGGGCGGGCACGGCCGGCCACGACGACCGCGATTTCCGCCGCCCGCGACACAATGAGCCACTGAAACACTTGTTGGAACCACCGCGCCGCGCCCTCCCCGCCCTCGCAGCCAAAGCCATATCCTGAAGGGAAAGTATCATCTACTTTTGGGTGCACCTCCACAGCTGTTTCCAGTCTTTAGTCTAATAGAGTACCCAGTGCTCTCATTCCATGCCCGTCAAAAGATCCGGAACTTCGAAAAATTTGTGTTCCAATTTGCCCACTTCATGACCGTCAAAAGTTCCGGAATATGCAAAAGATCCGGAATATATCGAGAACTTTAATAGTTCCGGGTAAAATTCAGGAAAATCTAAAAAATTCTGAAATTCGGCGCCATTTCCGGGAAATGGAAGCACTGAGAGTACCTCTAGGGAGATTACGGACACGTCGAAATATTGAGCTCTTAGGACCCAAAAGAACAGTCAAACTTTGCGTAAACGAAGAGTGCCACCGCTAATCTACAGATCCCAATATCAAACTTAAAAGTTCCGGGTAAAATTCAGGAAAATCTCAAAAATTCTGAAATTCGGCGCCATTTCCGGGAAATGGAAGCACTGAGAGTACCTCTGGGGAGATTACGGACACGTCGAAATATCGAGCTCTTAGGACCCAAAAGAACAGCCAAACTTTGTAGACGAAGAGTGCCACGCGCTAATCTTCAGATCCCAATATCAAACAAAAATGGACAAGAATGTTCAAAACTGAGCGTTCTTCCGCAAAAATGAGTAAATTGCAAAAACTCAACTCAACAAAGTCAAATACGTGCTTTACTGGTCGGAACAATTTTGATAATGACGGACTGTGAATAATGAATTCATGGATTTGCTACCCATAAGGGCCCTCCCTATAAGAGCTCCATCATCTAACCTCAAAAATACCAATTTATCCGTCCTCTCCCTATATGGGTACTATTGATCCAAGGTGGAATGATGCTGCAGACCACAAGACAGGGCACGTTGCAAATCGAGATACGTGGTTTGGCGATTTCACATTCACCATCGTCCGTTTCCCCCAGTTTGCAGCCGACGGATGCGCAAAAGGAGGCAATTTTATCATAGCGCCTGGATGCAACCATTCCTGCTCAGTGAATGTGCGTGTTGCATATCGTAAATTGAAGGCGCCCTGATTTTTCTTGTCAGCACCGAAATGCGCGCGATTAGCATTCTATAACTGACGAACCAAGCTCCCGCTTCGTGATTCTGCAGATTTCCTGCCACATAATACTTTTAAAAAGAAAAATTGATCAATTTTATTTGACAAAAATGTAAAAAAACACCAGTTTCCCGACTTAAAAAGCCCCGGTGAGCCTCGGTACTATGCGCAATCTATTCTACGCTTAGGCTCGGTTGGTATAATCATTAGAGTTAACTGCGTTTAAAATGGCTCGTTTCTTATATAGACAACAGAGGCAGCCAACTTCATCTGAATCTGTCTCAAATTTTTCGTGCTCAAACATCAAAAAAAAAAAATCAAGAGATCAAAATCTAAAAGTCCATGTATCTAGGCTATAAAATTGTAATCTCAAAAGATTTTTCTACATTGTCATTTTGCTTCCAAAAAGAATGATTCCTCTACATTAATTCAAATGGACACAAATCCAGTCATGCCAATTTTTGCCGAGTCTATGCCCCAGGTGACGTCATAAAACCCTCGGAAAAACGCTGCCGTGCTAAGGAAGAACGCCGTATAAACGTCCGAAAGTTCCCACATTTCCTCGGATTAAACATGTATTTTTCAGGAAAATTAAGCATATTTTTCCTCGAAATTTACAGATATTATATATAAAATTGCAAAAAAACTGTCTAGAAGGTTTGAAGAAAAGTATCCACAATTATTCCGGTAAATTCATGTTTTCTTGAAGGGAATGTGACACCGTCTAACACTGGAAAAAGAAACACGTTGGATCGAG
This sequence comes from Bemisia tabaci, assembly GCF_001854935.1. Taxonomy (NCBI): domain Eukaryota; kingdom Metazoa; phylum Arthropoda; class Insecta; order Hemiptera; family Aleyrodidae; genus Bemisia; species Bemisia tabaci. The sequence goes on along the minus strand of NW_017548920.1, from coordinate 94,560 downwards.
AGTCCAGACTCTTAAAAACATCGACAAGAAAAAATACTCTTGACTCAATCGGATTTTCGCTTAAATCGGAAGGAAATCCGCTCAAACTAAGAGGCTTGGTTCTGGATTTAAGCAAACATCCGATTGAATCAAGAGTATTTTTTCTTGTCGATGTTTTTAAGAGTCTGGACTCTAGATCCAATGTGTTTTTTTTTCTCCAGTGAAAAGTTCATACGGCGTTCTTCCTCAGTACGGCAGAACGGTGCTCAACGAGCGAGCAGAACAATCGTCGCAGGGCTGCAATGAGTGCATCGGTCGAAGTTGAAAACCCGACAAATTAATTTTCTAATGAACCCTGACGACCGTAAAAACCCTCGTGTTCTAGAGTTCATCAGATAGTGGTCGCGCTCGGTTTGAATGCAATTCCCGGCGGATAACAATAAACACACCGCTCTAGATTGCTGCAGGAAACTTTCGGATGGGAGTAAACAGATCAGGATAAGCGCAGCGAGATGAGTTACGACCCACACACCCACATTTTTGTAAACAAATAAATAAAATTGAAACTATGTGGTCCTTTCCGCCCCCGCCCCTCCCGCCACAGGGGACCCGTCCGCTTACGAGTCAAGTTAGTCGGTCACATTCGGGCACTGAACACTTTGCCGTCGTGCAAATTTTACGTGATTTTCGAAATTCGTGGTTAAAATTTACGATTTTTTGGCTCTGATGATTTGATTCAAACCCTTGAAAGTTTGAAAGCACACTCCGAATAAAATGTTGTTGATTTTTATGGAAAATTCAGAGGATGGATCATTCGATTACTTTTCTAATTCTAAGAGGGTTTTTATATTTTCTACACTTTAGTTGTGATGATCAATGTTATGAAATAGATAATCGTAAAAGATAATTTGTGTAGCTGTGAGATTGTTTGAATTTTACCAATGATTGCTTAATTTGCGTTAGAAGATCACCTCATTATCATAATTAATAATTATTGTATTAAATGATATACCTTAAAACACCATTAACACTGATATTTTCTATGAAATCAAACAGTTGATTAGCAAGGGATTTTGTTTTATAAACTTAGATGGATTTGAATATATTATTTGATATTGACATTTTATTGAAATTGAGTTTCTTTCACATTTAAAGATTTTTGTACTATTAGTATCCTCGTTTGGAGTTTTATCCTCAACACTATTTTGGTTTTGTGTGAGTATACCTCATCGCTATTCAGTTTATGATGACGAAATAAGGCCCATTTTCCGGGAAGAATGTTGTGGCTGATCACTATTTTATTTACTTTTCATTCATTATCTAAGGTACTTGCAAATAGAACCAAACTATATCAGCTGCTGTTAAAAATTGGTCAATTTACTTTCCTACGAAGGAATGGTTGTACGGATCTTTTACAATCGCCGTGTAATGTTTATTATAGCAAGAATCAAATTTTCTAAATTTTTTATAAGTAATGTGTACAGTAACGGTTATTCTACGACAAAATTTGAAGGCCGCTGATGTCATTTGGTTCCTTCCCGCTATGAGTTTATCATAGCAAACTCCCATTCGTAGTGATATGGAGCGCTAGCGTGCTGCAAGCGCAGGCGAGGAGAATGTTTTAGCGGCTCAGTACGTGTTGGTCGCTTAAGCGCACGCATAACCCGTGAAAATTTCGATTTTCAACGCGCGAAGAGGACCAATGTAAGTTGAATTCTTAAAACCAAGCGTTGTTGTCAAATGAGATACAAATATGACTGTTCGCACAGTAATGGACTTAAGTCTAAAAAAATTTAAGATCGAGTCACTTATGCCACACTATAGAAAGGAGGACTGTTCCACGAACATTTTTTTATTTAACTTGCATCACAAAGTACTTAAAATTAAAAACAGCATTAGTATTTCAGTATTGAATGACAATCAAAGTGCTCAAGAGTTGGCATCACATACAACTGTTCATCATAGAACTAAACATACTGATGTCCGCCACCAATTTATTCGTGAAGCCATCAATAAAAATATTATTAAACTTGAGTATTTACCAACCGATCTGATGATAGCAGATGTTTTAACTAAAACCCTTAACAAAAGTAAGCATATCTTCTGTGTTGAAAACATGCTGCAGTCAAGAGAACTGCTATAAGCCTCTTGCCAGGTGTGAACACGCCCCGAGATGTTAAATCGCAGCGGACACATTCCGGTTCAAAGTGCTCAGTTCAAAAATCGCAGTCTCGAGAAAAGTCAATTTGAAATTCTAATCTACCGTGCGCAGTGTACGAAATTGTTTACAACAGAAAAAGTTCCCGGTAAAATTTTAAGCAAAAACGGCTCACTTTTCTCTAAAAGGTGAAATACGACAGAGAATTTTGAGAAAATCTGATCGACCGTGCTTACGTTTTTAGTAAAATGATCGATTTAACTATAAGCTCTTCAACATTCATGGACATGACCTATGTTTGAAGACGATTACACGTTTACGACAGATAGTAAAAATCCATTTTCCTGAAAAGGGGAAAGACATCGGTCAAGGGAAAACAACTTGGCAACATTTTTCCGACGAATCATTTTACCAGGCAAATGATAGCATCATCAAACTGAGAGTACGACGTGAGGAATTATTACATCACCATCCATTAGACCTTGAGAGGTCGTCCACTAAAAAACTCGGCTGTAAACCCCCGATCGGGAATGCAATAAACTAGGTGCAACCGCGTCCAGTTGGAGTAAGAAGACTGCAAAGTTCATTCTTGCAATAAAGGCATTCGTTTACGAATGGATGTATGGCATGCTTTGCGATATATCGATTATCTGCCATTTACCTATGGAAAAGTATCGATAAACAGGGTGTTTGCGACGAACACCTGAATAATCGATTCTTTACCACAGCTTCGAATAGGGAAATATCAATAATTGATCATTCACGCCACGCTATTGGAATGAATCGGATTCAAACCATAACTGGACTACATTTTGCAATTTGGAACTATAAATTCTAGACCGGTTTAAAAACAACGTGTGTGCCATTAGTTTTCCTATGCACATAAGTGTTTTTTCCAGAAGAGCCAGAATTTATAGTTCCAAATTGCAAAATGTGGTCCAACTCGTAAGTGTTCAGGTGTACAGGAGGTCCGTGGGCTGGTTGTTGAAATTGGTGGACAAAGTGATAGACAATTAATGAAGACATAAGGAGTATGGAGCGATCCTATTGGTTAAAATGGTTGGTTCCTATAGACTAAGGGAGAAAATGATGGACGATATAACTATAGGGTCTCTCGTGGGTTGCCGTTGTATAGTCTATTATCTACCTTCTTGGTCCATTGATGCAACCATCCGCTTCCATCACAATAGGATCGAAGCTGTCAGGGGCTTCGCCACATAGTTTTATTATAAATTTATCTACGGCAGAGTTGTAAAAAATCCGATAATAAATGGCTTTAATCTTCGTTTGTGAGAATAGTATACGATTTTACCAATAGTTGTGCGGTGGTGAATGTACACTGGAAAAAAAAAACACATTGGATCTTGAGTCCAGACTCTTGAAAACATTGATAAGAAAAAATACTCTTGATTCAATCAGATTTTTGCTTAAATCAAAAGGAAATCGGCTCAAATTAAGCGGCTTGGTTCTTGATTTAAGCAAAAATCCGATTGAATCAACAGTATTTTTTCTTGTCGATGTTTTTCAGAGTCTGGGCTCTAGATCCAATGTGTTTTTTTTTCCAGTGTAAGCTGTGGCGCCATCCAACTTAAGGTCCTAGAAGAGCCTACGATGGTATCTTCAATTTCTCTTTTGCTCGCTCTCGTTAGCCGATTAGCGTATGTTCCACATTAGAATAGAGTCAAGTCATGCTCATAATATGTGCCACCGCACAGGTGCTTAATCGCGCCGCTTGTTAAAGTAGTCAACTTCGATTTGCGGTAGCCTGTCCGAAGTTTCGAACAAAGGTGACCGATAATGAACTGATCGAGACTGAGCTACGACTCGAGTTGCCGAAAGCAGAAATTTCGCAACCGAATTAGGAGCGCTCTTGCAATCATGGCTTAATATTTAGGCATACGTAGATCATTAAATCGAAAAACATTTTGAAAATTTTAATTAAATAAGGAAGTCTTTAACTCATGAGCCGTGTCCACAAGGCTCTTGTCCCATGTCCACGGCTTAGGAGTCCCGCATACAGTTGGCACACAGTTCTGTTCGGTGAATTTAAAAGCCCGTTTTTCCAGTTCACCAAAAGGAATCAGGCACACTTTTAAATTGTTTCTTATGCAGCCCACCACGAGCACATCCCATATTTCCCACCTGCATATAGTTCTGTTTGCACTGAAGAGAAACTCCGGCAGCGGAGTTCGTGGAAGCCGTACTTACGGGGTATGTAGACATACCATCCTTGTTCCGGACTCAGAGGCCGGAAGTTCCGAGTGCAGCACCCGGAGCAATCGAAGCCACGACTCCAGCACCTGGAATTTTCGGTCTCTGAACCCGGAACGGACGGTATGTCCACGGAAAAAAAGGATGTAGGGGTTAAGTCCCAACTTTTGGATGATATGGACATTCCCAATTAACTGTGGTAATACCCCCATTAATTGTGGTAGTATCCCAATTAATTGTGGTATAGTATCCCGATATATTAGGTTACTAACCCAAATGTTGCGGTACTACCCCAACTTGAGTTTCGGTGCTACCAAAATTAATTGGAAATGTCCATATCATCCAACAAATTGGGGTAGTACCACAATTTTGGGGGATAACCCCTGACACTTTTTATTTCCGTATCTATACAGTCCGTAATTTATTTTCAATGTGGTAAAAATACGTCAATTTGGCAGAGAGACCGTGTAGTTGGGTAGGTAAAGAACCGCGACGGACCTGCAGGACCTCACTTTTTTGTACTGGGCAGCGTTGGTTTGCGAGTGAGTTTAATAAAGATGAGTCCGAGGCGGGTGCGTGGGTGCGATTAGAAAGGATCGGATGACCCTTGGCCGTCATTAGCGGCGGGGCTCTTAATTTCAGCGTTCGCGTCACCGCCTGTCGCTGCGCCGTGATAATTACCCGCGGTTTCCCGCTTTTTGCGAGGCCACCATCCCTCACTCCCTTGCCAAGCGTTGCGAAAAAATTTCGCGTTGATTCCAGTTGGGAATTTTGAAGGAATACAGCTATGAAAGTAACCTCTACAACCGATGTTCGATGGAGAATTTGCATGCAAATTTTTTATTTCTTCATCTGAAAGTGCACTGGAAAAATAACACAATGGCTCTGGAGTCCATAGACTCTTAAAAACATCAGCAAGAAAAAATACTCTTGATTCAATCGGATTTTTGCTTAAATCAAGATCCAAGCCTCTTAACTTGAGCGGATTTCCTTTTGATTTAAGCTTAAATCTGATTGAATCAAGAGTATTTTTTCTTGTCAATGTTTTTCAAGCGTCTGGACTCTAAATCCAATGTGTTTTTTATCCAGTGTGCTTAAAGGGCTGATTTCACAGTATTTGTTGTAATTTTTTTTTGATATGGGAAATAGTATAAAAATAGATTTGAAAGTGAGAACATGCACCGCCTAGTGACGTCATCTGGCGGCATTTCCCATTTAAAACACAAGTATTTCAGCAGATTAGATCACTTTGTCATATCTTTTCCGATAATTGTTCATTTCATGAACCAAGGGTATCCTCGTGTTCAGTTCACTCGGTAGTTTTCACTTGAACACGAAATTCATCAAATTTCAGACACCTGCAAATTCTTTATTGGTCTGTTGCATGAAAGAAAAACAGCCGTCTAAGAAAGCTTTCCAAATGAAAATTCACACAAGGATGCATAACTTTAAAGAAAATGCGAAATGAAAATGGGCATTTTTTAAGATTTTCATAAGGAAAAAATCCGAGACTGAATGCCTTCGATATCGTAAACACTCGCCACTTCGGTATATACGCAATTTTTCTTGACTTGTGGACGATCTTGTACTTTTCCCCTGATTTTTCCCGGGTTTCCTCAAACTTTTCATTCCCCTCAAATATTCTTGATTTTTCCGGACATGCGGCCGCACGGAAAATCTACTCGAATCGAGTATCCATGGTTTTCATGCTGAATTCAAGGAAGGATTAGGGCAAATTGGACGTATTTCTGGCAAACAGAACTATGTGCATTATGACGTAAACCCTGTTATGCATATAGTCTTATGGGTCTCAGGGCTCAGGTCTCAATGCACACAGTTCCGTTTGCGAGAAATCCGTCCAATTGCTAGCAATCCAATTAACAGTCAGTACGAAGGATCACCTTCAAATTCAATCCCTAGGTCAAACGGACCCCAAGCATTCGATTCAACCCCCCCCCCCCCCCGCCATGGAGTTGTGAATAGGCGAACGGGGACGGTGGGGGATGCGCGTATTGTGGAACAAATTCACGCATCCCTCCCCCCCGCCCCTCCGATTTGCGCATGGATATCCGTGAGTAACGAGTTCCCGATGACGGGGGAGAGGGGGCGGCTCAAGGGGTGCAAAAGGGCGCGGAGTGTTTGCAAAGGCTTTTGATGTTGCCGGTGCGTTGTCGATGACGATCTGACCGAGACTCAGCTACTCTGCTGTGTCAGTATCGAGAGAATAAATCCAAATATGAAGTTTCGAAAAAACAGACATTTGATCGTAGAACAGAAAATATCATTCAACTGGTCATTTTTCCCGAGAAATACTCAGTGATCGTTCTACTTTCTTCAAGTGGTTAAGAATGGACAAATTTCAAGAGAATAGATTCACAACTATCCTTAAAAATAAGCATTTTGTCCGAAAAAATTTGACGACTCTCAAATGGACTACATTTTGCAATTTGGAACTATTAATTCTAGCCCGGTTTAAAAACAACGTATGTGCCATTAGTCTCCCTATGCACATTAAAGTTTTTCCAGAAAAACCAGAATTTATAGTTCCAAATTGCAAAATGCAGTCCAAATGTTGATGCGGTGTTTTCCTTTAGCATGGCAGCATTCACTCAGGTCGGGTCGAAATATTGGAATTTGAGTTTTCCACAGCTAACACTCTCTTTTATATTCATACGGCTATCCAGAGGAAACAAAGGGTTTGTGTGATCCGCACATTTAAACAACACTAATGATTTAAAACATCCGGTGTCAATTTTTATCAAGCCAGTTGTTTTTGATACTGCACATTAATTTATTAAAATCTTACCACACGGGGTTTCAATCTCAAATTGAGGCATAAGTCCTTCCAAAATTTACTGACCTGCAACAAAAAAATAGTCCTCATATATAAGACAGTCTTAACAGACGAAAACCTTCTTAAAGGGCTCACCTGAATAAGCGCACATAGAAAAAAATGAATAGCAGATTTATCAATTCAATTGTTCAAATGTGAAAGCTAATTTAACCACGGGGCTGGTCATATTTGCAATTTTCTATTGTAAAATCTACATTGAAACATGTCAGTTACTTTTAAACTACATGGTTGTTAAATCAGCAATTCAATTTTTTTCGTGCAGATGCGCGGTAAATTGATGACACTTGTATTATTTCTAGAATGAACGAAAATATGAGTGTAGATTTTGATAGTTGCTCAGTCAGTTGCAGCAAATGTTGCAACAAGCCGAGGTAATGGTAATGAGACCCCCGCGAATTAAATATGAGGCTGCAATACCTAAATGGAGATGACGTCATTTATCATGCGATTCAAAAGGCAAGCATAAACATTTGATGCAGGTATTAATAGCAATATAACTGGCTATAATCTATAATTATCAACCACCCAGTTTAATCTCTCGACGCCCCTGCAGAACTAATGATTTCTCTGCACACTTCTTGGGCAAAATAATATCATTCGATTGGGACGAAATTGAGCCAAATGGAACAGGGGCGTCGTTGGGATTTAAGAAATCTGAAACATTCCCTAAAATTAGTCAAAAGCCTCTCAGACTGGCCTTAAAAATATCACTTATGAAACGCATGGAGATGCAGTCTAAAAGAACAACACGTTTCTACCAATACACGGAGAAAAAAACTTCGTGCAGGGGATTCGAATCTCTGAAGTTTTCGGATCACGTACCTAAAAACTTGAGGTCCAGCTGCGGAAGTTCGGGTCGGACATCTGAAGTACTTCGATTTATATCGAAGGGTTCGGGTCACACACCTGAAGTACTCCGGTACATATCGAAGTGCCTCGATGTCTGACCCGAACTTCCGCAGCTGGACCTCAAGTTTTCGGATGCGTGATCAGAAAACTTCAGAGATCCATATGACCTCAACTTCGGGTCCCATGCACGAAGTTTTTTTCTCCGTGTAGGATCGCTCCATATTCCTTATGTCTTCTTTGTCTATTGCTTTGTCTGTCAATTTTGATAATCAGGCCGCTGAAGTGGTTATCCGTGAAAACAAAGCTCCTAGATCCCTGCCACCCCAAAAACCCGGGATGATAATTTCCGAGAGAGAGTCCAAATAGGCAACACGGAGGAACGCACTCGTCGAGTAACGGGAGTTGCTTTAAAGAAAATTAATCTTGTTAAATTGGTAAAGTTAATCGTAGGCGACAGGTCGCGGCGCAGCGGCAGGGGAGTTCACACCCTGAATCCGGCTTTCCTCGTGAGCCCTGCTGCGCATGTAACTCCACGCTCCCTGAGACTCAGGCGGAAATCGAGTTACGCCCTTCGGACGGAGGAGCGACGACATGACGAAGGAGACAAGTACCAGATGCGCAGAGAGCGAGGGCCCGGCCGTGGGGATCGTGAGCCCCAACCTTCGGCTTAGCACCTCATCCTTCAAAAACTTGCACCGCGAATTGTCGTATATATTAAGCTAATAACACCCGGCTTGTGCTACACGCGCTTCTGCATCTTCACACTTGGGATCGCGTTCGAAGTTGCGCCTCGACTGCCGTGATAGCGAAGAGTAGAGTCCCTTTATACTGAGAGTCAACACAATGTGAGTCCATTTCTGATTGGTTACCGTATTTTAGGCCTTCACAGTGTCACAAACGGGAATAAAGATTACATTTTCACCGATTGCAAAGATTATAATCTGGAATGGACCAGGGAATTACGGGTTCGGCAAGGAACAAACGGAATGAGAGAAGGAACGGAGACAGGAATTTGAGAATGGGCCGATCAAAGATTACAAAAAACGTTCAATTTGTGTAATCTTTATTCCCGTTTGTGACTCCATGAGGGGGTGTTGTCTCGACTCTCAGTATAAAGGGACTCTAGCGAAGAGAGCAGCAAGTGCAAAAATGAAGTTTTGAGGAAACGGGCTCGGAAGCGTCTGACCGGAAAATGTTATTGAAAGAAGCCTCTGTTCTTTGTAAAATTGCCACTGATCGTCCGAAAGACTCTTACACTGAAAAAAAATATTGGTAACATTTACCATTCCTTCACACGGTATTTTACACAGCGTTAATTCAGAGTCACTCCTACCAGAAGAAAGGTAAATGTTACTATTCACTGGTACAGATAACCATTCCTCTGGCAGAATCGACTTGAAGATTGGTAGAATTTACTTTTCCTTCACGCTGTGTGTGAAATACAGCGTGAAGGAATAGTAAATGCTACCAACCTTTTTTTTTTCAAAGTAAGAGTCTTTCGGACGATTAGTGGCAATTTTGCAAAGAGCAGAGGCTTCTTTCAATAAAATTTTTCGGTCAGACGCTTCCGAGCCCGTTTTCTCAAAACTTTATTTTTGCACTTACTGCTCTCTCCGCTATCACGGCGGTCGAGGCACGTAAAATGAGAGTTTTGACACAAATCGGGTGAAATTTAACGGTCGGACTTTGGATATAGATCCTTACAGAAATCAAATTATTTTTCAACGCCCAAAAAATACATGGTATGTACAGCGGAAAAGATTCTAGGATGATTTTGACAGGAACGCACGGATCTACCTTAAAAGTTGGGAAACCTCAAGTATATTTTCTTTCGTATCTTACATTTTTCCGATGGCAAATCTGATGATCCCTCAAGCAAGGATCTAGTTTCAAAAACGAAGTTTAGTAATTGGCTTAGGATTTCTGGAGGGAAGGCAGAAGAAAATGAGAAAAAAAGAAGAAAAAATGCAATAGCTGAGCCCGTCAGATGAACATAATCGGGCCTGATTTTGACATAAATGAATACGTTGTCTGTAAAGTTGAAGTTCATGAGCTAGAAATGTTTTGACTGCGTCATTGGAGCATGGATACTTGCAAGATAAGATGCCCCTTAAAATCAATCTTTACTGTGGCAGTTGCTGGAACGATGACACTGATGTAATCTTAAAGACGTGCCCCGGAGTGTCATAGACTTCTGCATTATTTCATAGTTCGTGCTCTTATACCTTTGCATCTTGTTAGGACTCTTCCAGCCGGCCGCTTACAGCATTATTACTTCCGATAAGATGGAATTCTTGGCACTTCCACCTGAGCGTGAAAGAAAGCTCTCATCCAAACGACCATGTTTCCAGTCCTCAACAAACAACTCAAGCTGCCAGCATTCCAGTCAATCGGGAAAAAGGTGCCAGATTGCTTGCATAATAAATTCCTTTTGTACACGGAGGATGACGCTCCATAAACGCATTCTATCTTAGGGAGGGTAATGGGTCACAACGTAACGAAGTGTCATGAATACGAATTTATTTAGCTTCATAAGAGGGTAACAGATCCAATTCAGATCGTGCAATTAAAACGAGACACTGGAAAAAGTCGCTTGGATCTAGGGTCCTGACCCTTGAAAAAAATGACAAGAAATAATACTCTTGATTCAATCGGATTTTTGCTAAAATCAAAAGAGAATCCGCTCAAATTTAGAGGCTTGGTTCTTAGTTTAAGCAAAAATCCGATTGAATCAAGAGTATTTTTTCTTGTCAATGTTTTTAAGAGTCTGGACTCTAGATCCAAGCGGTTTTTTTCCATTGTATCGAAATGGTTAGGGTCTACTCGATTCCCTTTGAGAGGGAGAATAAGTCATTGGTATGGAAACTTTGGAGGTGGGAAAATAACCCCCTTTAGGGTGCCGCTGAGATTCCTGCCTTCTTTTTATTATCAAAATCCGCATTTATGAGATGCCCTATTTGGGCTTATGTAATTAAGAAGCTTTTTGAACAAGGAAACCATGTTCCGCTTAATCCGTAGCGATTTCAATTTAATTGATGGATCCGCAGCAAAATCAAGGATTTTCTTTTGGGTTCCTTTCATTTTCTCTAGTGATTGCTCATTTTATTTAAAATAAGAGTCATTACATTTTGAGAAATTTGTAAGCTGTAAATTAATTTTTAACGAAACGAATATAATTATATCGCCACGAGGCGCTCGACTCTCAAGACCTAAATACACACGGCGATTAATTGCCGTGATTGAAAGACGAAAGCCAATGGAGAGCCTTGATTTCGATCCATTGACGTTGATATATCGAAATCAAGGCTCTCCATTGGCTTTCGTCTTTCAATTCATTGTCCATCCGTCTTTCCATTGACGTTCATACATCGAAATCAAGGCTCTCCATTGGCTTTCGTCTTCCAATCGTGGCAATTACTCGCCGTGTGTATTTAGGCCTGTTACAAAGAGTTTCTAACACCGCAATCACACGCTGAATGTGGGAGCTGAATGTGGCTTGAATGTGGAAGTCATCGGCCCGATGCCTGAATTTTGCGCGTGACGCGCAAAATTCAGCAACGATTCTCAGCAACCATCGGACCAATTTTGAATTGGTCTGAACTATTCGAGTAGATTTGATAAACATCTGGATGAAAATAACTCGAATTTGCTAAATTTCAGCCGTTGGGCGATGACTGTTGACTTCCACATTCAGCTGCTAAATTCAGCGTCTGATTGCGGCATAAATTCAAGTGCAGCATCAAATAAAAAGGGGGGGGGAACATTTTTTTTCTTGAAATTCTAGCGTATACACTCGATTTATTTTCCCAGATTCCCTTACTGCGGCCACCTTGAATTCGTCAGTTGTAACTTCCACGTGGGGGATGACCCTAAAAACAGCTGTAAGCGTCGATTATCGCAGCGAGCGCTGCGTCCGACAAACCCGCGCCGCGCCGCGGTCCGGTCCCGCAGAACAAGTTTGATCACATGCACGTCGGACGTTACTCATACGATCCGGAATGAGGAAGGTGTGGGCTTATAGCGGCCAAAGTCACCAGGGGCCCTNTATCCCCCCCCCCCCCCGGAATGCCGAGATCTCGCGGACCCCCGGAGGATTCCTTCCATCTTTTCCTGCCAGCCCGCGTCGCGGAGTTGATCTTGTGCGAAACGGCTTTTACGTAATCGCGATTTGCTGGCATGTAGTCCCGTGCTAAGTAAAAACGCCGTATGAACATTTGAGAGTTGCCAAATTTCCCCGGGTAAAACATGTATTTTTGATGAAGAAATTTGAAGAAGATGGAGTCAGTGGATGGATGCCGCAGTCTTAACGTTGTTTAATGCTTTGCTCCTATCTAGCCTATGCTGCCTGCTTAGGAAAAACACCGTATGAACCTTCGACAGTTGCCAAACTTCCTCGAATAAAACATGTATTTTCGGCGAATGTTTTGCATAGTCCCCCTTGAAATGTTCAGATATTGTAGATTGAATTGGAAACAAAACGCCTGGAAAATTTGAACACAAGAGTTTAAAATTTTCCCGAATTTAAAAAATTCCTATGAAATTTTTAAGGAATTTGCTTCAACAAACTATGGAGAATTTTCACTGCAATTTGCACGAAAATCCGCAGAACAGTTTTCACGTAAAAAATTAAATTGCCCAATTAAATTTGGCAATAGCTGATGTGGCTAGGTTCCTATCTGTTTAACGCGATCCAGCTTTACTCAAAATCATTAATATCTGAATTTTTTCAAAAACTGCACTCTTGCGCCTTATCCTCCAAGCCTCTAAGTTATCCTCGGTGCAATGTTACAGGAGCTCCTGAGAGAGGCTCGATTGTCTCTTCTTCGGGTCGCCCGAGGTGGCAAAAAATGGGCCGCGAGCGCGCAACTGCAAAATCCCGACGCCGGAGGCACTCGCGACTCAATTTGGATGCAAATTGCTGATAGCGAGACAAACATTACAAATTACTGGTACCCGGTAGCGGAGCGAACGGGACCGACAAGGCCTTTCAGGTGCCGCCAAAGAGTCGGCGAAATCGCCAGAATGAGGAGAGGGGCACGTTCCGGGTTCCTGAAGAGAGCCTCGCTTTTTCAAGCGCTATCCGCTCTTGACTTTCGGCGAGGAAGCTCTGCCATCGTCGTTGTCAAGTCTAGAGAACGCGGTGGGAGCTTTTCCAGGAAAGTTGCAGAGAGGAGAATACATACATGAGAGTCGCTTTCACAACGCTCTCTGGCGTGCTGCGGCGCCTAACCGCCACAAAACTCGGTCCTCCCACAACCCGTTAGGGAGTTGGCACTCATTTCATCTAAAATCCCCTGTCGTCACCCATTCACTAGGCATCCAATTCGTCTCCTCCCAGGAGAAACCCAATCAAGCATCTTCTTTGGAGAGAAGGGAATTCCAAGCTTTCCAAGCTGAAATCTACTTTCCCGCAGTGACGTCAATTCACTGAACCCCCCGTCCGAAAAATGGTATGATACCAAATTTAACTTCTAAAAAAATGTGTGAAAGAGTTTTTCGGAGTTAGACTGCTCCAGGGTTTCCATAATTCTTTCATTTTCAGATTCCCTTTCTTCCCCTGCCCTTTAAACATACCGCCCTCTTGGAGTGTTCCTTTTGATCACGCTGACTTCTACCAGGGAACGCTCATAAATTACTTAACGCACATTTCTTGTGAAACTACTAAGACGTACGGTACCCGTTCTTCAACACGTAAAAACAAAAAGACGTAACATTCTCCTTGAATCTCCCCCCCCTCCCTAATTTGAGGGGCTTGGTGAACAAGGCGCATAAGTGCAGTTTTTACTATTGCGAGAAATCCGCGTTTGAAGTTCCGAGATTACATGGGTCTTTATTGCGGAAAGAAAGTTTAAACTAATTTTTTGATGCTTAAAAGTTGGAGTTTCGGCGTGAATTTTTCACAGAATATGCTTTAAGACTAGTTTTACTTGAGTTCTGTATGACCTCTTTATGGAATTATGGAAAAATTATACTGAATACCTCAAATTTTTCAAAAACTGCACTTGTGCGCCTTGTCCCCCAAGCCCCTCATATTTATGTACGGCTCCTACATACTCTGCCGTGATAGCGAAGAGAGCAATAAGTGGATTTCTGTAAGAGCCACAGTTAGCACATGCTTTCACGTGTCTCGGGGTTCATCACAGCAAGCACTTACTGCTCTCTTCGCTATCACGGCAGTGCAGCTCGCGAGATCACCTGGCTTTTCCAGGTACTTCCGTGGCCTGTTTCGATTCGGCGACAGTCCCCGGTGTTCCTTATCCTCCGGCACCGCGTATTTCCGGATGGAAAGTTGGCAAGGGTGAATTTTCCGGGATGCATCGGCGGAATTTTCCGTCCCATGAATCAGATAAACGCTTGGAAGCAACGGTGCGGTTCATCCGGCATCCGCCCCGCTCCGCCGTCGAGGACGAGGCACAAGGGTGCTTTGTGTTCTCCACCCCCTCGCTCCCGCACCCTCCACCGAAACCACCTGCGATTGGCGTCCTTTAGATCCTCGTCTTCAACAGCCTCCGCCGAGACGCCGCCGCCGACACGCTAGACGCGCCTGCAACGCTTCCGTTATGCAACCAGCCGGACAAAAGTTAAAATTTATGCACGTCGTACATTGAGAAATATTTTCGAAAGTGGAAAAAAAAAAACACATTAGATCTAGAGTCCAAACTCTTGAAAACATTGACAAGAAAAAATACTCTTGATTGAATCAGATTTTTTTCAAGAAGTTAATTTTAGTTCGCCTCGTCTCGACCTAAAATTAACTTCTTTCCTTGCAACGAATAATTTACCATTTACTACTCTTGACACTCTCACCCCATTAATTGCCAATATTTGTCCCGAATCAAAAATTGCTCAAAATATGCCATTAAAAAGAACCAAATGGACACAGATGATGAAACATGTGCTCGGAGATGAGATTTCAGCTGATTTATTTACTGTAACATGTCATGTTTTGTTGCTATTGAAAGTAGCTCACGAGTTCTGAGTAGAACTATATCTTGTATTTTGGCGCGTATACGTAGTATACCGCCTTTGCGATCGTTTCGAACCCTACTCGATACAATAACCGAGTCCCTTAGTTCCTTACCGAAAAGTGACTACCGCGAACTTCTGAGATTTTCCAAAGCGTGTAAAAAGTTTATTTATCCATCAATAATTATGATTTAAAGTTGTTTCTCATTCTGGGG
>NW_017548920.1:47379-79253 GCF_001854935.1 Bemisia tabaci | reverse complement strand
TTTTTTTTTTTTTTTTTTTTTTTTTTTTTTTTTTTTTTTTTTTTTTTTTTTTTTTTTTTTTTTTTTTTTTTGTTCTTAGGTGAGGAAAGTTTTCCTGAGAATGTAAGTGAGACTACCGCTTCTAATCAAAATGAAACGGATGAAGATGAGGATGATGAATGTTCCGATGACAGTGACGATGAAGACCCGTCAACACCAAGTCGAAGCAGCAGAAAAAGAAGCAAGGATAAGGAGGAGGAGGAGGAGGTTTCAGTATGATTGGTTGCAACTGTCTGACTTTAAAAAAATGGTTAAGAAAGAGCTCAAAAAAACGGTATCTGATGATGACATTGCGCACTGTATTGTCTGTAATAAAGATTTGGTCTGCCACAAATCTGCTCTAAACAAACACCACACGAAAGTAAAAAAACATGCTGAGAAATTAAGAGCTATCCAAAATCCTACTGTAAAGTACCATATACGAACTCTTGCACCAGTAGATATGGTAAAAAGAGCTGAGTTATTACTGGTTGCTTGGATTTGTGAGAAAAATTTACCTTTTAGTTTATTAGATTCGTTCCCTTAGCCCCCTCATAGGTCATTTAATGCCTGGTGTTGATATTGCCCAGCGCATTAGCGTGAAGTCCACCAAGGGGACAGAGCTAGCTGAGACGATGGGCAACATCTTACAAAGAAGAAGTATATGAGAACTTGAGAACGAAAGGGGACTTTTTTTCGATCATACCTGACGAAACTACTGATTGTTCTGTTAAAAAGCAGTGCGCTCTGTCTGCAGTTTATACGGATAAGAAAACTCAAAAATATAAGTTTGAATTTTTTGACTTGCTAGAGACAGAGAATGGAACAGCAGAATACATAACAGCCACCCTAGTTAATTGCATCAAAGAACATGGTATTCCCACAGATAACTTTGTTTGCTACTGTGCGGACACATGCAATGTCAACTTTGGTGTCCACAGTTCAGTATCCACCGAGTTGAAAGAACTTTTTCCTGATTTGGTCACCATAAGGTATGTCCTTGTCACCTTATTCATTTGGTTGCCAAATATGCATGCGCAAAACTGCCCCGTCAAATTGATGACTGTTTAAGAATGTCAGCAACCCACCTTCATCGTAGCCCCTCAAATCAAAAGGATTTCGAGATATCCCAAAAGGAAGAAGATACTGAGAATCATCGTATGTTGTCCCTCAGTATTACTCGCTGGCTATCACGTGAAGAGTGTGCAAAGCACACTATACAGCAATACCCTGCCCTTCTGTCACATTTCCGGAAATTTTGTCAAACGAACCCGAATCATGAAAATGCAAGATATGTACTAAGTATTCTATCCAATAATTTCACATTAGCCTACTTGGAAATCCTTTCTGAATCGCTCCACTATTTAAATACTTTCAATACAACTTTTCAAACTGAAAAACCAATACTGTTCTCATTAAAACCTGAAGTTGAATTTCTCATCAGACGTTTTATGGGTTTCTATCTTGAAGATAATTTGTTCGGTGCATTTTCAATTTTTATTTTTTTTCTTAAATATTATAGTAACAGGGCATAATTTAGTGTGCAATCTTTTCCTTCGATTAGAGACAAATTAATGTTACTTAATCTCATTTTGATGACTTAATCTGCCAAATTCAAACTTCCCGCCTTTTATGCCAATCTTGTTTTCTGAATTTTAAATTAAATCTGTGGATGAAATTTATAGCTTACGCTCTCTGCATGTCGGCAATTGTCAGTGTGACTTGTTTTCTCGTTTTGCATTTAAATGCATATTTCACGAGTAAATTACCATTTATAAATAATCCGGAACTTTTCGGAATTTTTTGTAAAATCGGAGAATTTCCGGAGAATTCCCGGAACTTTTCCAGAACCTCTCCTGGAACATCGTGAATTTTGATGCGAGAGCCCTGCCTGCGTCGTCGGAACTTGCAAGAATCTCCACCAAACCAAAGATAAGCTATGGGAAGGAGAAGAGCCATAGATGCGAATTTTACACACGCTAATTACACACATAACTCCATCGTCTCGATTCGACGAACTGAGCGCAACGTGGTTTTTGGACGGATCTGAAGGGGTGGTGGTGGAGGAAGGGGGGTGTTATATTTCAAAGCTCGACCGGCGGGGCGAGCATGGTGGCCGAATGGTTCTGAAACATTCATACTTTTCCCTATTTAAGCCCGTGTAAAATATCCATATTTTAATGTGCAATCTGGCAACCTTAGCGGGAAGCGTGATGCTCGAACGGCACGGCTCATTTGCGGCCACTTATTTCGGACCCGAATAAGGCCGGCCAACTTGGGATAAACGCTCCCCAACAACGATTGGGGCTTATTCTGCCGCGCTAAAATAAAAGGACGTAAGTGGATTCGATTGTCGTCAAATTTCCTCCAAAAAAATATGGATTTCCCGGAGCACTCGTGTGTTTCACTATTTAAAATTATTAACTTCAAATTGGACCACATTTTGCAATTGGGAATTACGTTTTCTGGCTAAATGTCTGGCTTCAGCGTGTGTATACTGTGTACCATTAGAGTCCCATGTGCACATAGGTATTTTTTTTACGGGTGAGCCAGAAATTTCAATTCCTGGTTGCAAAATAAAGCACGTTTAGAGTGTGTTACTCAGTTGTCATCAAAAAACAAATCCTCGAATGGATTGTTGCAAGAAAGTGGGGCTGCATTTTGCAATTTGGAACTATACAAGTTTTGACTCATTCGTAAAAACACTTATGTGCGTGGAGAAAACTGATGGTGCATACTTTGTCCGTAAACTGAGCCAGAAATCGTAGTTCCTAGTTGCAAAATCCAATCCGGTTGGGATCTGGCTTATCTAGGGAAGTGCAGGCGAAATGGCGATGAGCGAAGGTAATCGATGTACCCCGTTCGCGTCATTTCTACTTTCTGTACATTTTCAGCCGAAAAACGCTACCGATTTCCCGATTTTACCGAAGACAATATAAAAAAAATTTTCCAGGGTGTCTAGTTTTTTTTCATTTCGGGAAGTCCTGATGAAATCCTGATTTTTCCTGATTTTTGACTGCTAAAGCCTGATTTTATAACTATTCCAAATCCTGATTTTTGGCGGAGAAATTTTAACTTCACAAAAATAGTTCGATAAAATAATTCGATCGGTCGGCCGACTTTTCTCAAATCCTGATTTTACGACCGAGATTTCCTCACATCCTGATGAAATCGGGATTAAATCCTGATTGACCTCAAATCCTGGTAGAATCGGGAAAATCCTGATGCTAGACACCCTGTTTTCTTAAAAGTAAAATTTTCTTTCCGAGAAAGTTTGGCAGCATTCCAAAGTCCATATGTTGGTTTTTCCTACACCTCAAATCCTGATAGAATCGGAAAAATCCTAATGCTAGACACTCTCTTTTCTTAAAAGTAAAATTATCTTTCTGAGAAAGTTTGGCAGCATTCCAAAGTACATATGTTGTTTTTCCTACACGCGGGAGTATTGTCCGAGAATCGGGCTTTGTCGAGAGGGCACCGCACCGTCTCGCGTCGAGTTCATTGTTGTCCGGCCGAAGTGAAAAGCAGCAAAAGCTCAAGTCTATCGCGATTTCACGCGAGTAAACCGTAACACCGTGCAAAGTCGAAATCGCGTAACATTATCGAAAGTCCTGGTTTGGATACGTGCTTTTTTCACGGCCGTTCCCATCTCCTCGGTACCTTAAGTAAAATTGCGAATAAAATTATCTGAAAAATTGGAAGAAAAATATTCATAAGTTTATCAAGGGCTTAAGGTTACATCGAAGGAAATTAGGCAACGCCTAAAGGTTCATACGGTGTTTTTCCTTAGCACGGCAGTACTGTGGTCTCGAGCGGAGGAAGCGTTAAATGAATGCGCTCAAGGGACACAGCTCGACCCGGGGAAAGGGCAGGAAGGGTTGGGGAAAGAGGGTTTTGAAAAATTATACCGGCCTTCAACAAGGCTCCAAACCAGAACTTTCGCGATACAAGCGCGGACACTATGTTTCCGCAACCTGAACATAAAAAGGTCCCTCCCCAGAGGCACGCCTCAGACTTCCTATGATTCAATTTGCACATCCCCAACTTGTTCCGTTTTCCATTCTGCGACGAATTAATTTATTCAACCAACGTTTTTAAAGGAAATGAAAGAGGAGGACTTAAGTCGGGTCAGTCGTCTACCGTTGCCGATTTTCTGCTCTCCTGGATATTGCGGGAGACAACTGCACAAATAATTCACTGGAAAGTAGTTATTATAACTACGGGGTTAGTAGAGTCCTCTGCCGCGGTAGTTATCGTAACTATCGTTAGGTGACATGTAAATTTTTAACCAGCCGCTGGTTGTGAGGACTATCCTATTATACTTTTTGCAGTGCTTATATAAGGCATTATAATCCTTTGCACGATACATCACATAATTGTATCTATTAAATTTTGCGGGAGGTTCGTGCAATGTATCTTCGTCAAAAGAAAGAAAGAAATTACAACAGAAAAAACCCTGTTTTTTCAGTCCTTTTAAAACTCCTCTACTGAGAACATGCGATCAATGGGGGCCTCTCTATAGCCTCTGCAGCAAACACATTGGGACTTTACGTCCAAAAGCGCCTTTCTAAACCTTGAAGCATGGTCAAAAATATCAACTGACTGATACCAATGCAAACTGGAAAAAAGTCACTTGGATCTAGAGTCCAGACTCTCAAAAACATTGTCAAGAAAAAATACTCTTGATTCAAGCGGATTTTTGCTTCGATCGAGAACCAAGCCTCTTAATTTTAGCGGATTTCTTTTTTATTCAAGCAAAAATCCTATTGAATCAAGAGTATTTTTTCTTGTCATTGTTTTCAAGAGTCTGGACTCTAGATCCAAGTGACTTTTTTTCCAGTGCATTTAGATCAGTTAAAAAGAGTCAATAATACATCCGAACTAATTTTAAAGCTTGGAGAGTTGACCTTCTTTAGAACTATTTCGGAACGTTTCGTCACTAGATCGAAACAGTACTCCGAATGCAACGAAACTAAACTTTTTCGAAGTGGTGGCAATGCGCGGAACTAGAAGCCGAAGAGACATTATTATAGGAACAACTTTATGTAAACGCGGCCCTCAGTTATTTGTGATGGTTGGATTATTTTCTCTTCCGAGTTGGCAACGAGCAACTTTTAAATATTCCGGGGACGTCACTTTCCAATCGACGCTTGCACACCGCGAACGATGGAGTAAACCCCCCCCCCCCCCNGGCGTTCCCCCAGGTTAAGAAGTACAAAGAGCTAAGTAACCACGATGAAAAGAGCGCCACCCGAGCCGTAATGACCGGATAATATTTTACGCTCAACGAGGCTTAGCTGATGAGGGAGAGGAATCGGACTTAGGTGTCAGCAAGGTGGAATGCGCCGTGGACGCATTACCACATAGCGGCCGAAAATGCGACGCAACTTATAATACGAGGTCCGATGTTCCGGTTTCACGGAAGTTTAGAAATGCGTTCCAAAATGACCCCCCGCCCTCCAAGAAAAAGTTCACTTGAAGAAAGCGAGAGCTCTCACCTTTAAATTAAGAAACAGAAAGTGGAGTTAAGGTGCGTCACCGCCGGTTTCAAAAGAACGGTTATGCATAGAATGCGTGTGACCGAGTGCAAGAAAAGGGAGTCTGACCACATAAATTCATGAATGGACTACGAGTATTGAAATCAGAGCCTGTGTGAGTACTTTTTGAATATTTCAGAACAAAAACGCCTGAATATATAACAATTCAAACCTCGTCGCTCCTCTAGCGTAGGGACGTATTTCCGCATGAGCTCCTGTAGGCTGATAATTGCTTTTTGCAAAGTTTTGACTTTTCAGGGGGAAAATGCACCTTGCAGGAAGCCCATAGAGGTAAACATTTTGGCAGAGCGGTACTTGTTGAGATGGTTCAACAAATTTAAACACGTGACCAAAAAATCTTAGGAGCTAAGTTTCTATGAAAATTGAGGAGGAAAAACCGTATATACTCTCCTTAGACTGCAAAACTTGTGGTCCTCCAAATTACAGTTTCCCCATTCAGGGTGAAAATTTCCTTCAGGTTTCCCAGTTTACTCAGACCGGTTTTTTNTTTTTGGGGGGGGGGGGGGCTTCTAGCTCGATTAATTCAATCTTTTAACTATGTTCTGTGAAAGCCAGCCAAATTGGCATTAAAATGTATTTACTCAAACCCTTGTAACCTTTATGCATCCGAGCACTTGAGCGATGGAAACGCTGGAAAAATTGCTGACGTATGAAAGTGAGTATCTTGACTGACTCTTTGGAAACCTTGGGGATAACGCTTTACGCTCCACAATGGTCCTGCGATCGCCTCTCTGCTTTATTTCGAAAGCTATGACCATTCTGCCTCGCTAAGAAAAAACGCCATATGAGTGTTCGAATGTTGCCAAATTTCCTCTGGGAAAATATTTATTATGGAAGGAAGTTGAGAATATTTAGCCTTGAAATTTTCAGACACTCAAGATCAAATTACGAGCAAAATTCTGTGAATAATCGGAAGAAAAATATTGACAAACTACCTTAAAGATTCGTGATTTGGCAAGGAAAATTTGGCAACATCTGAAGGCACATACGGCGTTTTCCCTAAGCACGGCAGCATTGTCTGCTGCGTTATTATACTTAAATGCTCTCCCAATGGGAATGAACTTTCATGATCTGGCAATCGTTTTCGCTGCTTTGTCGTTGATGACACAACACGGCTATTTATCCCTCTATATCTTTAAACGGTTTGTACGAAACAATGCCGAGCAAATGGTGAATGAAAAAAACTCTCACACGGAACGGCTCATCTGATGGAACGCCATTTAATTCACAGGATGAAACATAAAAACGATGAACGAAACTTAAAGTACGTTTTATTCGAAAAAAAAGTAACCGCTTCGACATTTGAATACGCTGATCGCAGCGGATCGCTTGATTTATTCCCTCCAATATTGATGAAACATCCATGATTATCGCGGTGTGGGGGTGCCCTATTATATAGCTTACTTGCCAGATGACAGAAATATTTCGAAGGTTTCTTACGATAAAAATTAGGCGTGAATAGACTGATCTACACGGAGAAAAAAACTTCTTGCAAGGGACCCGAAGTTTGGTCATATGGATCTCTGAAGTTTTCACTGAGCATCTGAACACTTTAGGTCCAGTTGCTAAGGTTTGGATCACACATCTGAAACTTCAGTTATTCTTACATCTGAAGAACTTCGGTTCTCACATCTGAAGTACTTCAGATGTAAGAACTGAAGTTTCAGATGTGTGATTCGAACCTCGACAGCTAAACCTAAAGTGTTCAGATGCTCAATCCGAAAACTTCAGAGATCCATATGACCTAAACTTCGGGCCCCATGCACGAGGTTTTTTTCTCCGTGTAGTGACTACGACATTCGATATCATGTCGAACTCTTAAATTAAACCAAAAGAAACTTACATAACCCCATGTCCAAATTCTTTGAGAGTTAATTGTGTTCATTTATTATAATTTAGTCATTGACCGGTCATAAATCAATTAAGGACTCATTAAACACTTGGATGTAATTTAACGCCATGATCTCAAAGGCGCGAATCAGAAATATGGTTATGTGTTTGTTTACAACCATATTGGCCACTAAATCAGTCATATGAAAATGATATGTAGAAGAAATATGGACGATTCACAGGAAGAAACAAAGGACGCGATTTTCCTGTCCAAAAAGCACATGCGTTGTGCACGTGAGTATAAACGGAAAATTAATCGGACGATCCGACAGCCAACCGCGGGAGTTGATTTTATGGCTAGTGGAAATAAAACACATTGATTTTACGAGGAATCAAATTCACGCAGCAGCGGCAGCAACCATCTCATCGAGACGCTGTTGCCGTCAAATCGAAAAAAACAGAATCCTGGTCCTCTAGCAGACAAATTAGACCTACTATTCCTCCTATTCCATCGGAGGAAATTTGGCTAAACTTTGGCGCTCATACGGCATTTATCCTGAGCACAGCATTGTGCAGAACGATAAAATAAAGTCTCCTAGGAAAAGATATCGCTGAAAAGGTTGGTACTTGAGCATAGCAGTGAATGCTGTTCGACAAAATTTCGCGTAAAATAGAATGGACACGATGAACACTTTCGGGGTGAAATCATTTGCCGGTTTACAAGAGTTCGCAGACACGAAAAATCGCAACCGTCGATGAGAACATACACCATTTCTCTAAGAATCCAAAGTGAGGGGCTTGGAGCACAAGGCGCATACGTGCAGTGTTTGCTATTTCAAGAGATAAACGTTTAAAGTTTCAAAATGACATGGGGCCTTATGGTAGGAAGGAAGTTTAAACTCACTTTTTGATGCTTTAAAGTTGGATTTTGGCAGTGAATTATTCACAGAAGGGACTTTCAATATAGTTGAGTTTACGACTATTTCAATCATTTCAAAAACTGCAGAGATGCGCCTTGTCCTTCAAGCTCCTCAATTTTTCTTGGGGCGAGTCGCGCACCTAAATAACGTTGGGTTCTTCAAGATTCAGCTAAAGGTTTCATTCGTGTGTTCATTTACCTGGGTATGTAAAATTTGAGTAAAAGTTGGTCTCGATAACCTGTTTTATTCAAGTTGATATTCATCCCCTCCCTTTCGGAACGAGAGGTTAGAAAGAAATTAATATTTCTAATGAAAATTAGGCGACGTGACTCCCCAGAAAAATCCGAGTTTTGGAAATTCGGGGCAGGGACGTTTTCTTCACGAAACTCCAACTTACATAGTTATTTTTTATTGAAATCTCTTTTCTACTGTTCCTCTTAGTACAAATACGTCTGATTTGTATCTTATCGTATGTGATAACTTAGGGCTACTTTCATCCAATCGCATTATCGGAAAAAAATATTGGCAATGGTGTGAGATTTCGCAACTTCAAAAGCCAGTCAGACTCGAGACATGCAATTTTAGAGGTCTGGCGTTCGTGTCAAACGCATGTTAAATCAACTTCGGGCCCTTTAATATCTTTTAATGCGATCACTACAGGGGCTCGGTTGCTTGAGTTGGCAGGCTCACATGATACTACGAAAATATTTATAACTCCATTTTATTAAAGGAAAAATCCACTCCGATAAAGGTGCGATCGTTCATGCAGCCTATAATCACATTCAATGAGGCCTCTGACTCCACAAAACTACAATATAGTCTACTTAAATACTACAATATAGCAGATTTACAATCTGAATCCGACAAACTATTACTTTGTGACACATGAAACCGACCACAAAAAGTATCGATCAAAACCATGTTTCGGCCAAATTTTAAGATACGTTCACGCTGTGCTTATTTTAAGTAGATACTAATGCCCGTTCGATGGAAAGCAAATGAGCATTAACAAAGCAAAATAGAGAAAGTAAATGGTATAGTATAAAGCAGGTAATGATGAAGGCGAGAGGCTACTGATTAGTAACTCGTTAAAATGACGTTAAAAGTTTCTACACGCGTTAACTATCATTATCAGAGAGATCCGAGTTTCAAGTTCAACAATTTAAAAAAAAAAAAAGTGGTGCATTAAGCCAGGTGCCAAGAATGTGACCGGTTAGGAGGATTTTCAGACTATACTGCCGTGCTAAGGAAGAACGCCGTACCAACATTCGAGAGCTGCCAAATTTCCTTCGATATACGTTTATTTTTGAGGGAAATTAGGAATATTTTTCCTTGAAATTTTCAGGAACCTCAGATGGAATCGCGAACAATATTATCTAAAAAATTCGAGGAAAAATATCCATAAGTTTACCAGGAAATTCGTGTTTAATCAATCAAAATTTGGCAACGCCTGAAGATTCATACGGTGTTTTTCCTTAGCGCGGCAGTATGAGAACTAGGCTCCATGTGTGCCGCATTTTGACGTAAAAGGAAGCAAGAGTAGAAGGAGAACGCGCTACCGGCGTTCATCTCACAGCTTCTGCATTTCCAAATTCCGAGTTCCTACATTCTTCCGAACCGAAAGTTGGCAGAACAAGTCTAGCTGAGGATGTTCTCGTTCCGCATCGGTTATTTTTATTTTATTTTTTGTTGCTGATTGTCACGACGACGCGTCGCTCTCTTCGGTGTGTGAGAGACCAAGTAAATATTGTGCATTCGTTCTGATGTGTGGTCACAAAACTTAAATCCAAACGTTAATTATGGTGAAAAAATGCTGGGATGACCTTGAGTTGCTGTTCATACGTGATATTTAAAGGAGCAAATTTTTGGATTAAACACAGAATTTTATTAGGAGGTGAGAGTGGGATAGAGAGGAAACTGTGATGGAACGTTCTATTCTATCGCCGAACGAAACTTTAAATAAAGCGGGGAAACCAAGCACTGAGGCTTACATTCACCAGTAACACAAAAGTTATCAAAATTAATAATGATATTTTTATCTTACCCATGAATGTGATAATTAAGGCAGAGTAATTTAACTTGCATATAAATTTATTTGTTACAATATTATAGATGAAATTACCTGCAACACACAAAAAATAAGATTTGTTAAGTACAATAATGAATAGTATGAGAAAAAAGTGTGATATGAAAAGACATTGAAAGGGTATCAGTAGTTTTCAAAAGGGAACAAGTCAATTTTTGGATGAGCCTTACTTTGCATAAAAGAGCATGCTAACTGAGACTCATCAAGGAATGGACCTGTTCCCTTTAGAAAACAACTGATTAAAGTAACAGCAACGCTTGCCGTAGCTCACCGAGAAGGAGAGAGAGTGGCATATAAATTCAATGCAGCATTTTAATCAAACAAAATTAAAGTAGACCCACTACCATATTATGATTGAGTTTGCTTTTGATCAGTTGGGAAGGAAAAACAGACACAAATTCATCTAAGTAAGAGCTNTAACTTAGGGCTACTTTCATCCAATCGCATTATCGGAAAAAAATATTGGCAATGGTGTGAGATTTCGCAACTTCAAAAGCCAGTCAGACTCGAGACATGCAATTTTAGAGGTCTGGCGTTCGTGTCAAACGCATGTTAAATCAACTTCGGGCCCTTTAATATCTTTTAATGCGATCACTACAGGGGCTCGGTTGCTTGAGTTGGCAGGCTCACATGATACTACGAAAATATTTATAACTCCATTTTATTAAAGGAAAAATCCACTCCGATAAAGGTGCGATCGTTCATGCAGCCTATAATCACATTCAATGAGGCCTCTGACTCCACAAAACTACAATATAGTCTACTTAAATACTACAATATAGCAGATTTACAATCTGAATCCGACAAACTATTACTTTGTGACACATGAAACCGACCACAAAAAGTATCGATCAAAACCATGTTTCGGCCAAATTTTAAGATACGTTCACGCTGTGCTTATTTTAAGTAGATACTAATGCCCGTTCGATGGAAAGCAAATGAGCATTAACAAAGCAAAATAGAGAAAGTAAATGGTATAGTATAAAGCAGGTAATGATGAAGGCGAGAGGCTACTGATTAGTAACTCGTTAAAATGACGTTAAAAGTTTCTACACGCGTTAACTATCATTATCAGAGAGATCCGAGTTTCAAGTTCAACAATTTAAAAAAAAAAAAAGTGGTGCATTAAGCCAGGTGCCAAGAATGTGACCGGTTAGGAGGATTTTGAGACTTTACTGCCGTGCTAAGGAAGAACGCCGTATAAACATTCGAGAGCTGCCAAATTTCCTTCGATATACGTTTATTTTTGAGAAAAATTAGGCATATTTTTCCTTGAAATTTTCAGGGACCTCAGATGAAATCGCGAAGAATATTATCTGAAAAATTGGAAGAAAAATATCCATAAGTTTACCAGGATTTTCGTGTTTTATCAATCAAAATTTGGCAACGCCTGAAGATTCATACGGTGCTTTTCCTTAGCGCGGCAGTATGAGAACTAGGCTCCATGTGTGCCGCATTTTGACGTAAAAGGAAGCAAGAGTAGAAGGAGAATGCGCTACCGGCGTTCATCTCACAGCTTCTGCATTTCCAAATTCCGAGTTCCTACATTCTTCCGAACCGAAAGTTGGCAGAACAAGTCTAGCTGAGGATGTTCTTGTTCCGCATTGGTTATTTTTATTCTATTTTTTATTGTGATTGTCACGACGCGACGACGCGTCGTTCTCTTCGGTGAGTGAGAGACCAAGTAAATATTGAGCATTTGTGCTGATGTGTGGTCACAACACTCAAATCCAAACGTTAATTATGGTGAAAAAATGCTGGGATGACCTTGAGTTGCTGTTCATACGTGATATTTAAAGGAGCAAATTTTTGGATTAAACACAGGATTTTATTAGGAGGTGAGAGTGGGATAGAGAGGAGACTGTGATGGAACGTTCTATTCTATCGCCGAACGAAACTTTAAATAAAGCGGGGAAACCAAGCACTGAGGCTTACATTCACCAGTAACACAAAAGTTATCAAAATTATTAATGATATTTTTATCTTACCCATGAATGTGATAATTAAGGCAGAG
The DNA here is from genome assembly GCF_001854935.1 of Bemisia tabaci. Lineage (NCBI taxonomy): Eukaryota > Metazoa > Arthropoda > Insecta > Hemiptera > Aleyrodidae > Bemisia > Bemisia tabaci. Next base: position 66,827 of record NW_017548920.1, on the reverse strand, counting down.
TAATATAACTTGCATATACATTTATTTGTTACAATATTATAGATGAAATTACCTGCAACACACAAAAAAAATAAGATTTGTTAAGTACAATAATAAATAGTATGAGAAATCGTATGATATGAAATGATATTGAAAGGGTATCAGTAGTTATCAAAAGGGAACAAGTCAATTTTTAGGTGAGCCTTGCTTTGCATAAAAGGGCATGCTAACTGAGACTCATCAAGGGATGGACCTCTTCCCTTTTGAAAACAACTGATTCAAGTAACAGCAACGCTTGCCGTGGCTTACCGAGAAGGAGAGAGTGGCACATAAATTCAATGCAGCATTTTTTATAAAACAAAATTAAAGTAGATCCACTACCATATTATGATTGAGTTTGCTTTTGATCGGTTTGGAAGGAAAAACAGACACACTTTCAGCTAAATAAGAGCTCTGACACGAAATATGCCTCATGGTTTAAAAGATGGATGAGTGTTGTTATACGTGTTTTCGGTTTTCAAGCACTTTTCTCGGTGCAAAATGCCTGTGCAAACTTCCTAAATATTTTTTTATATAATAGATTTACAGAGGAGAATAAAGTACTTTAGGAGAATAAAGTACTTTTACAGAATATTCATTGTATAGAAATAGATTGGTGAAAAAAAGGGGGGAAAATGAATAAAAAAAAACCAAGGATTACAATGCGATAATAATTCACTAAAATTTTCTAAAACGCTCTGAGTAACAGCCAAAGCAAAATGTGTCTTGCTCAAGAATGATCTCAAGCTTATAAGGATGAGGAAAAAGAGAGATATAAACTCTTGGTCTCGACATCGACTCAACTTGGAGGATCTACTCCCAAATGGCGAGGGGCGATAGGTGAAGGGGGTGGCATTTCAGAAAAATGATAAATAAGGCTAAGGAACATCCGTGTCATCTGCGTATTCTTTGAAGGCGCTGTTGCCACGCCAATATAAAACAGGAAACTAGTCCCTGCGCGTACCCACAACGGCTTGTGACATTTTCAAAGGGAAAATTTTGACAAGTCCTGAATAAAGTAGAATGTTATAATTTTGGAAATAGATCCTTGCTAGGAATTAAAATGATTTGCCTCAGCACAATTAAAAATACGGATGACATTTTTTGCCAGGTATTGAAAATCTTGAAATACGTTTTTATCTACCTTAAAGTTAATCGAAATCGTATAATATTGTCTCCCGCGATTTTAAGTATCTGCAATGGAAAATCATTGTCACCCCTAACAATGATCTATTTCTGGAATTAGACAGATGAAAATTGCTAGAGACAAATTTAAATTGCCCTTACTACAATATGCTTTGATAAAAGATCTCTACAAAGTGAGTCACGACTTTGTCTGCGCTAGATCGGCTGCTTTCTCCAGTATGCAACGATCGCACTACTTGGCGCAATGCGTGAAGTACTCGTGGAGTCTTGTAGGCGCTAGTATACTTTACGCGGCGACCGGCGACCACACTATGTATTGGGCGCAATGCGTGAAGTGCGTGAGGTATTCCAGCACGCTTGTAGGCGCTAATATGCGTACCGTGCCGACCGGCATGGCATGCAGCAGCAGCAGCACTACCTACGGTGGGCGAGATTAGGAACGATGACACAGCATTAGATTTGCATTAAAACTGTAGAAACAGAGGAGAAATAATAAGTTTGAAGAATGGATTGGTAAAATTGATGAAACGGTTCATGCAGAGTGTACATAATAATATTCGAATAAAGAGTCAATCGAAAAAGGCTCTGGAAACGACTGTCAATAAGGTCCGTGGGTTTACACGGTGTTCGAAAACTTCCTTTTTGTTGGGCAGTTTGGCGATTGGGGGCACACAGCAAACGCCTTTGGCTTGAAGTTGTTGTTCATCGGATCCGATATTAAATCTATAAACAATGCAGTCGAGACACTATCAGTCGCTCGCCGCGCCGGTCCCTTCCCGGCAAGTCTCTTTCGCATCACGAAAAAGGGAGCTGGAAATTGAATTTTTTATCGGCAAATTTGTAAACTGCGATTCTCCCGAGAGACAGTCGCGACGAGGCGCTGCTACAGTTTGTCAGCGCGAAAATAATTTTTACGTAAACCATTTTTCCAGTTCACATTTCCGACACGCTTCTGTCAAGTCTCCTACCGCGGGCCGACTAAAAATCACCCACGGATGCCATATCGCGCATCAATCCCGAGAGTTTTTCGGGATTTAACAAAAAACCTGCGAGAAACCCGAAGTCTGCGGACTGATTATTGAAATTGATAGACAAGACGATAGATAAAGAAGAAATAGGGGTCCTACTGGTTCAAGTAGGTGGTTTCTATAGACTGAGGGGTAAAATGATGGACGAACTATATGGACCGCGTTAAGCAGAAAGGAACCAAGCCACATCACCTATTGCCAAAACTTGGGTATTTCAATGTTTTAAAAGAGAACGTTTGTACGAATTTCTTTGACATTTTAGGGAAATTTTAAGGAATTTGCTTCGAACTATGCAGAAAATTCACTAAAATTTGCACAAATATCCGCACGACCGCTTTTAAGTAAACAATTTAACTGCCCAATTTTTGGCAATAGCTGATGTTGCTTGGTTCCTTTCTGCTTAGCACGATCCAAATAGTCTCTAGTGGGTTGCCGTTATTAGTCCATTTCTATACTACCTACCTCCTATGCCCATTTCAAACACCCACTTTCACCAATAGGATCCCTCCATATCCCTTTTGTTCACTTTGTCTAAGGCTTTGTCTATCAATTTCAAAAACAGCCCGCCGGATTTTCGCTTAGGAATGAATTTAGACATAAAAAGTTGGCCGGAGGCACAGCTCTTTTTCCTCCACGCTTGGATATCTCAACTACTGGATGCATAATTGCGTTATATCACCGCCGCATGTATTGTTACCTCAAAAGCTCGACGCACGTTTTCTGCGAGGGTTAGATTGTAGTGGCTGCAATCCAGAAGTTCTCTTGCGTAATAAAGCGAGGCCAGAGGCCATAAAAAGAGGCAGGTGGTGATGAACCGACCACGCTGCTCAGTTCTTTTGCGGGTATCGGCCCGAGCCTCATCGTTCCTTTACTCTCTCGTGAATTCGTAAAATTGTAATGTCGATGGATAAGGCCCTTCGATCAAACGAATCTTCCGCTCGACGGTCCGCTGGCGCCATGAGTCTCGCGAAATAAAATTTACACTGCAAATTAGCGTTACACTGAAATACGAAAGTACAAAGTGGACAAATACAGCAAACGCTCTCTCGGATCAACACAATATTTCATTTTCTCCCTTATTTAAAACTAAGGGCTGATTTTTGAGATTAATTGGACAGCATTTTGCAAATTGGAACTATAAATTCTGGCTCATCTGTAAAAACACTTATGTGCAAAGGGAAACTAATGGCACATACGTTGTTTTTAAACCGGGCTAGAATTTATAGTTCCAAATTGCAAAATGTAGTCCAATGGGCCTGTTGCATGCAAGAGATACAGCCGCGCGAATAGACTATTCAGAGGTTAAATGACACGAAAATTACGATGGTCACATTAAAAAAGTCTGAAATACACTCCTTACTGCGCAATTTGCGTTGTTAGGAATGCGCTTTTTCAAATTTCCCGCGTCTGGAGGCAGTTTTCTAATCACCGGAAACGAGCAAACGGCGGGCTCGGTGATTTCCGGAAGATGCCGAGTCATTGTTGTTGTTATTTTTTCCTTCAGTTTGTTTACAAACCCAACGTGATCTCCTATAGTGGTCCATATACGCTTTATGCGGTAACCAAATCGAACAACTTTTAAATATCCAACGCAATCCTTCTACATTTCATTTCACGATGTCACGAACTCCGATTTTTAGGTTATGTTGTCAGTTTTAGTTGACCGGAAATAGCCGCGAGTTGCCGTTAATTATTTCCGTTAGAAAACTGCCCCCAGACGCGGGAAATTTGAAAAAGCGCGTTCCTAACAACACAAATTGCGCAGTAAGGAGTGTGTTTCAGACTTTTTTAATGTGACCATCGTAATTTTCGTGCCATTTAACCTCTCAAAAGTCTATTCGCACGGCTGTATCTCTTGCATGCAACAGGCCCATTGTTACAGAAAGCGATAGATAATGAAGACATATGGAGCACGAAGCATTCCTATTGGTTGAATTGAGTGGTTCCTGTAGACGAAGGGAGAAAATGACGGATTAACTATACAGTCTCTTGTGGGTTGCCGTTACAGTTAGTCCATTGCAAACACCCGCTTCCACCTTTAGGATCCCTTCTTATCCATTTTGTCCTCTTAGTTTAAACTAACTTCTAACTTTATCTATCACTTTTAATAATCTGCCCGTTGTGTCCAGATGATGGCTGACAGGAGGCTGTCGAAAACAAGACATTCTGTTGCAAATTTTTACCAGACATCCTATGAATAAGCACAAAACAATGTCACGTGAACAGATGCTACTTGTTGTCGGTTTAACACTGATATACACGAGAGCAGGGTTGCCAAAATTCCTATCCAAATAAGATTATCCTAAATTTGAAAATCACTTTTATACGTCCACGCTTTTTAACGCAAATTTTAGATTGAACGAAACAAAATCATAAACAGAACCGATCGGATCGTCCAATGACAGCTCGTACCATTCACGGATAAAAAAAAAGCACGAGTTTTTTGTGTGATATGGACATTTCCAATTAATTTTGGTAGTACACGAATTAATCGTGGCCGTACCCCAATAAATTAGGTTACTAACCCAAATGTTGAGGTACTACCCTAACTTGCGTTGCGGTTCTACCACAATTAATTAAGAAATTTCCGTATCATCCAAGGAATTGTGGAAGTGCCACAATTTTAGGGGGTAACCCCTAACACTTTTTTTTCCGTGTTGACTTTCTCCATAGTTTTCAATCTCTCACACGCGAATTATAAAAATCCTATGCAAAACTTCTAGAGGGACGGATGGATCTACGTCTAAAGAAAACAGAGCAGATTCGGCAATGACGCTACGATTACACAGTACACGTGAAAACGCGAGGTTTACAAGCGAGATCAGGATGATCAGGACTCCAGCCACATAAGTTAAGCGCCGGATGACGCAATCATTCACCTACCAGTTCGTCCCGAACGATCATCGCTCGCACCCACTGGCACCCGCGGGTACTTTCAATTTCGTCGTGAGTTACCTTTGATAAAATAATTGACCACACGTTCGCAGGTCTTCAATAGCTTGTTCACTCACAGACACAATAGAGAATAGACCATCGTCCAAAAATCCTTCCTCATTGCGGTTTTATCTCGTTTGGTTCGGAACGAGGGATTACGACTCCCATCGTACTGCAATGCCGTGCTAAGGAAAAACATCGTATGAACCTTCGCGAGTTGAAAAATTTCCTTCAATAAAATGTTCATTTTTGAGGAAAGTTATGAATATTATCCCTTTTAAATTTTCACGACTTTTCGATGGGAGTGCGAGTAAAATTGTTTGAAAAATTGGAAGAAAAAAATTCATAAGTTTACCAGGAAATTCGAAATCGCCTGAAGGTTCATGCGGCGTTCTTCTTCAGTACGGCAGAATCGTTCTGAAGTGTAACCGCAGAGCGCTGCGACTGTTTGCAATGCAATTTTGAAAAATTGAAACAAAATTTAAAACAAAAATTACGAGCCCTAAAGTTTGAGGTTAAAGGTATTTAAACTTCTCATTATTCTATCAGTCAATTTCAACCCGCCATAACTTCAGTTTGGTTCGACATTATTCCATTTGACGAAATTAGAAAAAATTCAAAAATTTGAAATTGAGACAAAAATGACAAAGAATTAAAAAAAAATTCCGAACCTTTTTGCGGAATTTCCGCACTTATTCAGTGCTTCCGTACCACCCTCAAAAAATCAGTACTATTTCCGGAAATTCCGGACTTGTAGGCACCCTGGTTAGCCCTCGATACCCGTCATTGCCTGGAGAAAAATGTTGGATCTCCGAGAGAACTTTCGTGTGGGTTCGTAAGATAGAAATCGCCAAGTCTTGTTTGACCCCCGCGTTGTAGCACGGCTGCGGGACAGGGAACAAAGTGTTGGAGGGCGCGAGGTCGTATAATGGTGTGGCTTACGTAAGAGCTACGTGAGCTCCGGAATTTTCTGCCGATTTATTCAAAGCTCACCAATAAAATGATGGCCGATTACGCTGACTACCGCTCTTACCAAACTCTATCTTTCAGAAAAGTTATCCGTTGCCGGTTGGTCAAAGCAGCCACAGGAAAAGATGTTCAGACACGGTTAAAAATTTCCGTGTTCAGTGTTGCTTCGTGTTAATTTTCTTGGTGCTAGATCAACCCGAAGGACTTGGTTGCTCAATACAATTTTTTATTAGATTGACCCTCACACTGAGACATAAGGGATTTGAAGAAAGTGCCCTGAGACACTTAATTTTGTACTCGGGTTTTCTTTCTCATACTCAGAGATTGTGACTTGCGAGTGGCTGAAGTATTAAATTATCACCGATGCGACCCAGGTTCGATCCTGACGGCTGGCGCCTCATTTTAACCAGGTCACAGATTTTATACACAAAAATTTGGTCACTTGAACCTAAAGATTTGGTAAATTTGACAAAGGGAAAACTAACACACACAATATTAACCAACACTTTGTGTTACTTCGTGCTTCACTTCCCGCATATTAACACAACATTTCGGTTACTTTATCTCACCATGTGCGAGGAACCAAATGGACCGTATTCGATACATCGCAAACAGGTGAGATTATATCGAGATCAATTCGTTCAATATGTAAACATAGCCTTTGAGTCAATTGAGTAATCTAAGGGAACGAGTTTTTTGTGATAGATTTTTGATATTTTTCAGTACAAAATGACAATGAAGAGTGAAATTGTTAGGAATTTTCTCATTTTCAGCTTTTCCAACCTACATCCTAAAATTTTTGTTTGAGGTTCTGTTGTTTTGAACCAACCGATACATCGAATTACTACACTGGAAAAAAAACACATAGGATCTTGAGTCCAGACTCTTAAAAACATAGACAAGAAAAAATACTCGTAATTCGATCGGATTTTTGCTTACATCAAGAACCAAGCCTCTTAATTTGAGCAGATTTCCTTTTGATTTAAGCTTAAATCTGATTGAATCAAGAGTATTTTTTCTTGTCAATGTTTTCAAGAGTCTGGACTCCAGATCCAATTTGTTTTTTTTTCTAGGTTATCGATTACGATCTATTATCCGATATTGAACACGGGTGAGCGAATCCATCTTGCCCGGGACCTGGCAACGTAAAATGCAGATGATTGTTGACTCAGTCGCGGTCAGGTATGAGGTACTGAGGACGCCTCTCCTCAAGTATTATCCAGAATCGTGACTGGATTTTTTTTTCTCTCCCTTCTTTTTCAATTGCGCGCTTGAAAATGTCCGTTTTCTGGAAAGTAACTGGCGAATTAAGCGACCGCGGTAATAGACTGGCTACATGGCTGCCACCTCAGATCGTTAGCTAACACCGGGCAGTCCGAGTTCCGCAGTTCGTTTTCGGATTTTGCAATGGACCACTAGACAGGGTACGCAATTAAGCGCCTTAACACGTGTTTCCTGGTCCGAATTCAACGTAGAATACAATGGGCGCATTAAACTTTTCAAAATTAACTCATAAGTTAAAAAATAATGGTTCTCGTGTACGTTAATTTACACTTCTCGTATACAAAAAAAAAAAACAAACAAAAAAAAAAAAAATCAAATTTTTTCCTCCTTCACTGAAAAAAAAAAACACATTGGATCTAGAGTCCAGACTCTTGAAAACATTGACAAGAAAAAGGACTCTCGATTCAATCAGCTTTAAGCTTAAATCAAAAGGAAATCCGCTCAAATTAAGAGGCTTGGTTCTTGATTTAAGCTTAAATCTGATTAAATCAAAAGTATTTTTTCTTGTCGACGTTTTTAAGAGTCTGGACTCTAGTTCCAATGGGTTTTTTGTTCCAGTGTAGGAGGATGACAAAAACTAGATTCTACATTAAAAAAACTGCAGTAAAATTCAACTCGATCATGAGTTGGAAACTAATGGTCCTTGCCTTTCTTAATATCACCCCTCGCATACAAAAAGCCGGAATCTGTTCTAGTCGAATGGAGCACTCTAATAATTGTATCCTACTCTATACAAAAATGGAAACCTGAGGTAGCCATCACGCCAAAAATATAAACGCAAAAACCTAACGTTCGGCGTGTCCACTTCCTTTTCCTTCTATTGCATCACCCCTGCCTGCGCATTCTGCGCCTGCTCAATCCGCTGTCCGTTCTATAAAACCAACCCCATTTTCCTTTCCGGTTTTTTGGCGATTTCCATTTCGCCTTTTCTACTTTTGACGACTTATTCAGTGATTACAGTGATTTCATCAGTGATTCGTGATGCACTCTTTACAAAATTGTTTCCTATCAAGGGAAAGTATCATTATTATTGACTTCCTTTATAATTGCAAAATCGTCAATCCATCGCACCTTTCGTCAAAAAAAAAAAAAAAAAAAAAAAAAAAAATCCATCGCACCATCCGGCAACGCGGGCTTGTTACGCGGGTCGGAGGATTCTCCTTTCGCGGTGTTGCGGAGCGGGTGAAGGTTAACGCGACAATTAAGAGGCTCTATTCTTCGTTTCTACGAGAAAAAAGAGAAAAAGTTGAAAAATGGGAGCAAGAGTCATAGACCTGGCGACCGAAGCATCGAGTCCGATGCGAGGCGATCATCACCGATAATACACGGCTCCTAGTTCTTCCGAAAAGCTGGTCGACCGATTGGTCGACGCGAGTGACTTTAAGCTAGCGGGCTGATTATAGAAATTGATAAACAAAGCGATAGACAAAGGAGACATAAGGAGTGCGGAGCAATCCTGTTCACTGGAAAAAAGAACACATTGGATCTAGAGTGCAGACTCTTAAAAACATCGACAAGAAAAACTACCCTTCATTCAATCATAATCTAGCTTAAATCAAGAACCAAGCATCTTAGTTTAAGCGGATTTCGTTTTGATTCAAGCAAAAATCCGATTGAATCAAGAGTATTTTTTCTAGTCGATGTTTTCAAGAGTCTGGACTCAAGATCCAATGTGTTTTTTTTACCAGTGTACACGCTAAAATATGCGTTTCAGGCCAACCAACCGACTGCACTGCGTTTGGCGCAATGCGAGAAGTATTCATGCAGTCTTGTAGGCGCTGATATGGGCTGTGCGCCGACCGCACTGTTTGGCGCAATGCGTGAGGGGTTCCTTCAGTCTTGCAGGCGCTGATGTACATTTAACGCCGGCTGCACTGTTTTGATTCTAGCGAAAATCCGATTGAATTTAGAGTATTTTTTCTTGTCAATGTTTTCAAGAGTCTGGACTCTAGATCCAATGTGTTTTTTTTTTCCAGTGTGATTTCAAGAGCAAGTGGGCCTGTTGCAAACTTTTGCTTCAGCAAAAATCACTGGAAAAAAAAAAACGCATTGGATCTAGAGTCCGGACTCTTAAAAACATCGACAAAAAAAAAGTACTCTTGATTCAATCAGAATCTAGCTTAAATCAAGAACCAAGCCTCTTAATTTAAGTGGATTTCGTTTTGATTCAAGCAAAAATCCGATTGAAGCAAGAGTATTTTTTCTTCTAATGTTTTCAAGAGTCTGGACTCTAGATCCAATGTGGTTTTTTTCCAGTGTAGTTGACGATAGTGAATGGTTAACTACAAAGGTCATTGCGGCGATACAAGGGCTTTAGGCGTCCATTTCAGATATAAGGGTTAAGCGCCACGTAAACTAGAAATAAGGTCACAAATTGAAAAATTCAAAGGTGGACGCTGAGATAATGTTGAAGGCATACTGCCGGGTTACGGATAAACGCCGTAGGAGCATACGAATGTTGCCAAATTTCCTCTTGAAAAAATCGATTTTTGAAGAACGTTAAGAATGTTTTCCCTTGAAATTTTCGGACGCTTCAGATCAAAACGCAAACTAAATCCTCTGGAAAATCGGAGGAAAACTAACTGCAGATTTCCCCGGAAATAAATGATTTGTTAAAGGAGATTTGGCAATGTCTGAAGGCTCATACGGCGTTTTTCCTTGCTACGGCAGTATAGAGAAAGAGAGGAAATTCCTACGTCTTGTCTACAGTCGGATAGGACCGCAGAGGCTGAGCTTGCTGGTGACCGCAGACTCATTGTATTGCAAATATGGCTCTGTTTACCTACTTCTCAACTGCTTTTTAAAATCTTAACGACGTTCGTTGGGACGAGAGGAGCCTCAACCCTGGTCGTGCTTAATCTTTTAATGAATCTGCTTGACTTTATGAATCAAATACCGAGGTTTCTTTGCAGTGATTGACAGGAGAGAGGACCAAAAGTGGCATTCGATCACTCTGCGCTTCAAACTTCGCCGTTCACAGAAAAGAAACGAAAAAATAAAGTGGAGTTGTATCAGATTATAATCAGAAGATAGGCATTCGAAGAGACAGGTAGGGGGAGGGGGGCTCAAACCTCCCTATCAGTAGAGGGGAATTCGATCCTTGTAGCTCTGTAGTTTTCACTTCTGGTGTTATATTTTCAGCGATTAGGTTGAAATATTGATTCAAACAATTCAATGTTTCACAAAAATGGCCCGGTGCAATTTTTATTCAAAATTTGCGCAATTTTTGCACGAGGTTACGGGAAAAATCAGCGAAATTTTCAGCTAGAAATTCCCAATTTTTTCCTAGTAATAATTCAATTGGGTAGGGGCAATTTGGCACAATTGGAATTAAGTTACGTTCTTTCGCAAGGAGAACGAAGAACTTAAGCCTTCTTCATAAAATTGCTTGCACTGGAAAAAAAAAACACATTGGATCTAGAGTCCAGACTCTTGAAAACATTGACAAGAAAAAGGACTATTGATTCAATCAGATTTAAGCTTAAATTAAGAACCAAGCCTCTTAATTTGAGCGGATTTCCTTTTGATTTTATCAAAAATTCGATTGAATCAAGAGTATTTTTTCTTGTCGATGTTTTAAGAGTCTGGGCTCGAGATCCAATGTGTTTTTTTTCCAGTGTGACTTCTTCCTGATTTCTCTAACCTGATAAAATTCCCCGACGATTCCCGGTTTAGACACTCTACGTCTACTTGCACGCTCGTTCTGACCGGGAGAAGTTATGGCTACGCTGTCGCGGCAAGGTCGGTCATCAATTCGCAGGGGGGCTCGACCATCGGTTTGCGGAAACTGTAAGTTCCTTGGGCCAGGGTCAGGGACCTCGCAGGGTGCCAAAGAGAATGGGACGGCACCGGGCACCAGGAATATGGGCACGGCGCAAATGAAATGAGGCAGTACAATCGACCTGAGCGGTCGCGGTGGGGAGGGGGTTGTCACACCGGAGGACGCTCAAGCCCCGTAAATATTCCCAAGTGTCGGCGAAGGTTGCTAGATGGCGAGGAAAAAGCACTGATTTATCGGGCGAAGAGCACTGGAAAGAAAAACAATTTGGATCTAGAGTCAAGACTCTTAAAAACATCGACAGGAAAAAATACTCTTAAAAATCAATCGGATTTTTGCTTGAATCAAGAACCAAGTCTCTTAATTTGAGCGGATTTCCTTTTGATTTAAGCAAAAATCTGATTGAGTCAAGAGTATTTTTTCTTGTCAATGTTTTCAACAGTCTGGACACTGGATCCATTGTGTTTGTTTTCCCAGTGAGGCGAAACATAATTTTTCCCGGCGAGCAACTTTCCTAAATGCTGCAATTGAGACCATATTAAGCAATAACGTGTAAATACGTCATTCGATATAGAATGTCAAACTCTTGGTTGGAACCAACACAAACTAACATGACCTCATCTGCAAATTCTTTGGCAGTTAATTGTATTAATTTATTACAATTTAATCATTGCCCGGTCATAAATCAATTAAGGTCTCATTAAACACATGAAATTACAATTGTAAGAAACACTTGGACGCATTTCACCACCATGGCGCGAATCAGAGGCAAGGCTATGTCTTTATTTACATTTAAGCCATGACGTAGTCACTCAATCAGTCAACGGGGAACTGGGCCTAGATTGGGCATTGTTAAAGAGGACTGATCATGAGGAACTGCAAATAACTTGGTTTCCAAAAACACATAATTGGACTATTTCTGCGAAATGGAACTACGTGTACTAAGACATGAGCCTTGAGACCCATGAGAAAATATGCATAACAGAGCTCACGTCATAATGCACTTGGTTCCGTACGTCCAATTGGGTCTTAGACGCTAACGCTACAGGAATGTTCTGGGAACATCTTGGGACAAAAAAACGCAGGTGCAAGAATGTACAAGCGAAGTTATTTCGGGTTAAGAGACGTTCGCAGTTCGAAAAAAGATAATTTTGAGAAGAATCTGTTGGGAGTTTTGATCCGCCAAGTTCAGGGCACAATTTATTTGCCAGAGCCACCTGTGTCAGTGAAGAGGATTCTTTGGTGAGACTCAGTATTATGACCGAGAACTCTGCTTTAGGAGCAGCGTTCAGTTTCTATAGCCGAAGAGTTCAGTTACTTGAACAAAAACACATGGTGAGACCTACGGCTTAGGCCACATAAAGTCACATCAACCATCAAATAATTTCATCGGTCGATTTTTTTTATTTTTACTTATTTATTCTTTTTTTACGGAAGAACACTGTAGTGTAGATTTTTTTGAAACTTTCAGGGGGTTTTCTCGGTGACGTGAAGCCCATTCTCTAAACTTTTCAAGAACTTTTAAAAAAGTTCCGCTCTCCTGTTGAGCGATGGATACTTCGGTGTTTGGCAAATGCAGATTTGATTGGGTTCATTCTTGCTAAACACTGTTAAATTGTTTTGAACGGTGTTTTCTTAAAATGTTTTGACATTTGGATTGCATTTAGCAAAAAGGAACCACTAGCATTGCAATGTTGCTAAGATTATACAACTTCTTTTGTCTTGGAGGAAAAACCCGATTATCCATTAATAGTTTCTATTTTACTCGCTAAAAACTGTAAATTTAAGACAAAAATTACCATCTAAATTTCATAGTTTTTCACGATTTCCGCAATTTTATTGCAAAAGATGAAGCTGCACAATCTTAGCATCATTGCAATGCTAGTGGTTCCTTTTTGCAAAATGCAATCCATTTGATCTTGTCCAGTGCTCAATTTTATAGAAACAGCGCGTGTTGGGGGTGATGTTGCAACGGCGGGCGTCGGGTCTTCGGGTGCGAGGAAGGAAGAATGAGTGGTGGCTGGTTCTGATTTCGATCCTGATTTGCATGCCGAGTGTGACGTAGCGTCGCGTCGCCTTAATTGCTCGCAGCCCATTCCTGATTCCTGATTTCTGATTCCTGATTCCGCCAACCGCGCGCGCGCGCTCCTACCGTTTGTCGAGAATTCGCAAACTGCATTTACTTTAATTGCCCGTCGAATCTCTCCTTTCGATGATGGTATTCAAACGTCCAACTTCCATGATAAGAATAAAATACTACGGATAATCTTCGCGGATACTTGGGGAGCTTCGGTGATCGTCGAACCACTGTTGCCAAATCTTGTCGGATTGGATCGAGAAATTGCACTATGAGACCTCGGTTGAAAAATGTCTCTTCTATCCTAAGGAATGGATCGGGAGCGGTGTAATTCATTAATGTACCAATATAGGGTGTACAACTTAATTAAAATCTGGAATTTCCGTGACCGAATGACACGAGAATCCGAATTTAATGTATGTCTGTCTCAAAGAAACTGCAAACTTTGGGTTGATTCATAATTTGTTTTTGCGTAGTGGGACATGGTACAAGGAACAAGCACTGAGTCCCCAAGCCTCGGAGCGTGGAATTACCGGATCGTTTGATACCACTATTTCAGCTTTCAGGAGCTCGTTTTGCCTACACAGTAAACTAAAGGCGAACTGTCATGTATGCGACTTGACATAAGATGCTTCAAACTGTACCGTGTTGTTTCAATGTTGTTTCTCGCTTTTCGCGTTTTTCCCCATTTGAAAGAGGGTCAAGTCAGCCTTGCGTTTTCACTTAGGGGGTCAGGTTGGGGTGCAGAAACTTCCCAACCACGCGACCGGCAGTTCGCGTGAAACGGAGGAACCCATGTGAGGAAGAAAAAACTTGGGGAATCTTGGGAGGTTTTTTTTTTATTTCTTAGGGTTTAGGAGGAACTTGACTCTTGAGTGCGGTACGTTGAGGGAATCTAACTGCCGAGCACCCTGTTTTTGGGGGGACCAAACAGTTGACCACGTTGTTGACACTTATGTTACAGGCAAAATTCTGCGAAAACTTAAAATGGGGGGACCTAGATTTATGTTGGCGGACCCCTTGAAAATTTCTGCAGCCCTGGAGTCAAGGAGTCCCTCGCGAGAGGAAGAGTAGGGTCTAAAAAGAAAAAAAATTATGCATACAGGGTTATTCAAAAGTCACGCACCACTGGCCATATCTTTAGTTCTAATAATGATATCGATTTGCGGTTTAAGACGTTTTTCCTCATATCGAGGGGGAAACTTTTTTAGGTAATTTCCAGTTTTGATCCCCTTGGGAGGAGGGGGGCGGGGGGTACCTCAAAAATTTCAAATGGTCAGCCCCCCTCATGGCCAGTGGTGCGTGACTTTAGAAAAACCCTGTATAATTTTTGAGCGGTCCCTACTATCCCGACGGAGGTAATGAAGCGGCCGCGACGAGAAGGAGGATTGTAAGTATGTAAGTGGCTCGGGGCCGTCGGCTCAAATAGAGCAATTGAAGCCGCGACTGGGAATCCGATCTAGACGACGTTGACATGGACAGTGACAAGTGTCGGCATCCACAGGATTCCGGTCGGAAGCCCCGGCGGCTCCGGCCCCGGAATTCCAGACCAGTTTATCGATTTTTCCCCATTTAAAGCCGTGGTAAAGGATCGATTATTATGGTGTTCATTGTAAACACCTTGTTTATCGATCCTTTTCCATAGGTTTAAATGGTAGATCAATCGATTAATCGGAAAGCACGCCACACCACTGTTCCAGACATGGTCGCAGAGAAAGCGCCGCCGCCGACAACTCGCACAGAACGCCTGTCCTCCGAGAGAGCACCACACTCCCTGTCAACCTCGGAAAAAAGTCTAGCGCCTCGATTGTTAAATCCTTATCGAATGATCGATAAATTGCATCGCTAAGATAGGGCCTCATCGATTAAGATCTTTCGACAACGATTCAAGAATCGACTTGTTCGACAAAGTCATCGCCGCCATCACCGAAACGAGTCGCTGGCGGAGGTTAGAATCATCCGCTCCAGAATGGGTGTGCCGCGCCATTTTGTGAACTTTTGCTGGAAATAAAGAAAGATTTTTCTTTTCTTTCCTTTTTTGGAAAGTGGCTAAAGACCACGAAAAACACATTGAGAAAATCTGAAATTGGTTCCTAAATTCATTGAATATCAGCGTAATAATGTTAAAAACTATTGAGCTTTACATATACTAATACGACAAACTCATAATAATTCTGATTCAGAAGAGTCACTCCACTTGCATAACGCCGAGCAAATATCGATATCACCGCAGTAATTTATTATAGTTTTTAAAAACGAACACTGTATATTGAAACGATGAAGAAATTATTAGCCGTCAATAAAGGACTTCCATAGCGCTTGTGGCTTCCAGATGAGTTGCATACAAAATATCGCACAGCTAGAACAAGCTCCTTAAGCTTTAATAGTGGTTTCATTCGATCCGGTCACATCATTTTTTAGTCTGGGAACTCAACGCAATCGGCACCATTTTACAATTCCGTATCTCTCCGACGTGTAATTCGATTTTGATGATGAATTCTTCAGCAGCTGCATCATTCAGGATGACGATAATTTCTTAAAAGCGCGAAGAAGTTTCAAAATAGATTGGACCAAAAGGTGACGCTAAGAACTTCGTCTAAGCTCATTTTCCATAACTAAGCTAGTGTTTCAGTGTAACGATTTCGTGTTTTAATAGCGCCATCGTCTTTTTCGTGAACTTTGCCATCGGAATCAATTCACAATGGGCTTGTTGCGAACTTCTGCTTGAGCAAAGATAAGAGTTGTTGCTCATAGAAAGTGTCTCAAAAATCACGATTAGCGCATCGGCGAAGTCTGAAATTCACTCCTTGCTTCACAATATTCAGAATAAATTTGCGTTTTTCCGAGGTTCCCGCTTAAAAAACTATACCATGCCACAGGTGAACATTTCGTTAGAGGAGTCATTCCATCCAACCCCTAGTCACACGGATACTACGCAATATTCAACGTAGCTGACACCAAGCCGCCAAAACACGTGTGACGGGACGATGATTCTAACCACCTGATAACAATCGGCGTGTTTTCATTCACATTTTTCTCGTATTGTTAGATGTCCGCCTTGATTGACCTCGTGCTCTCCTCAACTGCCGCGCGGAAGCGTCTGACATGTTGAGCAGGGATTGAATGGAACGACTCCTCTAACGAAATGTTCACTTGCGCTGTAGTATCCTTTTTGAAGCGGGAAGCTTAAAAAACTCAAAGCTCATACGCAGATTGTGAAGTTAGGAGCGTATTTCAGAGTTTGCCGATGCGCTCATCGTAATTTATGGGACATAATTTTAAGGCTAAGCTTTTATTTTTGCTCTAGCAAAAGTTTTCAACATGCTCATTCGCAAATACTCTCACCTTACAACAGGCCCATACGATACGCAGTAATGTTCTCACCTGCATCGGATTCTCCTTACGACTCGCGGAAGCTCGGCGTTGCTCTAGCTTAATCCGTTTGCTCCGATGGAGCTTTTCGTAATGATAAGCTTGGAAAGTGAAGTGTCATCGAAGCTCTCGAGCAGCTCCTCCTCTTGGCGCCGTCATTTTTAATGAACCCGAGAGAGGCCCGAAGAGAAAGCAGTTCGTGTCGCACCACGAGCGGGTAAGGTGCACAACTCCACACAAACACTCCTCCGCCGAGGAATAACCACCCAACCCCAATGGAAACCTTACGGAGAGCACGCGGTTCCCGCTTAGCGCGACGGAACAATCGACGGGAACGGGGATGGTGGGGCGGGGGCGGAGGGGTGGGTCGTAAAAAAAGAACTCATAATTTCCGATCCGCCAAGACAATGAACGCGTCAGTCGATTCACCCGACGAGCCTCCGGATAATCCGAGGATGCAGTCTTCGATTTCCCCGGTTGCCGAGTTTCCAAGGATAAGGATTTACACACTTTTTTCAAAATGAAAGCACAAAGTTTTCAGCAAAAATGAGGCATTTCTGATTGGACGATGGACGTACTCCTTTCCGGGTTTGCCCAGAACCGCACATCCATCGCGAATCCAGCCCTAAACCGCACAGTATGGCACAGTCCAAAATAGCACATTTTTTTGGCGGACAAAACCGCACACACAGCGTAACAACGTACATGCAAAATTAAACGCATGCTTTTACTGCAATTTCGATCTGTGCGGTTGTCGTCCCCCTTCTTTCTCCGCCGACACTGCCATGCGACGCATAAACGCCGTAAACGCCATTTTACATTTTTTTGGAAACAATGTATCATAGTAGAAAAACTTGTGCACCTTGGGACAGTATTTTTACAGAATTCTTTCGCAAATATTATAAAAAACTTAACCTGAAAATTTGAGGGGCATTGGTAAAACGGTTTATATTTCATGAAGTGTTAAGTTCCAAAAAACGAGGAAAATTTTGATGGGTTTACGGCGTTCTTGTTCAGCACGGCAGAACAAGACGCGCCCGCGCGCAGAATACTTAGCGCCTTCGACATCGCCGAATACTTCAAACGCTACACCGTTTGCACAGATGTGCAAATTGCCTATACTGCGCCTGTGGGAGTGCGCCGTTTACCCGCGATCGAGCACATTTTTCACACCTGCGGTAATCTAAACCGGAAGAGTTCGGTTCCTATGATCGGAAACCTCTTTCCCTTGGGCCATGATTTTTGGAATTTATTGGAACCCAAAGTTGATTTTCTCGTGCAAGCTATGATACACACACGACATTATCCGGTCAGAAATTGAGTTCCTATATAGGGAGAGTACGGACAAGTCAAAATACGGAGCTCTTAGAGCTAAAAAGGGAAGCCAACCTTCCAACGCATATAATGTCACTGCCAATCTTCGATTCCCAAAACAAACTAGGATGTCCAAGAATGTTCATAAATGAGCGAACTTCGGCAAAATAATAATAACACAAAAATAAGCATTTTCTGAACCCCTGAAGAGACTTAAGGAATCCCTTAAAATAATATCATAAAAAGGACACTTTTTGACAACCTAGAATGATTCCCTGATAAGGTATAACAGAGCAATTCTACAAAAAGAACATCTTTTTTCTTTAAAAAAAAGTTAAATCCGTTTTTCATAAACTCACATTCTTTCTCGATCCACATTTAGTTATGCTATCGCATGTATTTTCCATTCATTTCAATACGGTGCGGCCGCCGGCTACCGGGTAGGCAATCATTTCAAAGGAAAATTGAAAGAAATACAATTTCGATTTCTGTTTCTCATGCTGTAATGTAGGTGATATAAGATTATTTGAAAAAAATAACAATTGTTAAATCCGCGATCGTGAAAGGCATCGACTTTTATCGGGTTCATACTGTAAGATATGGCACATCTTCTAGTCGGAGCGCGCTCCAGGACAAATGAACCCTGTCTATTGTAGCAACATTGAGAAATAGGCTAAACTACTTAATCGTCAAGCCTTCACGAGACGTACTATTTGCTTACAATGGATGAGTCCAGGAGGCAAGTAAAAGTTACCGTCAATCGGGGAAAGGCGCTTCCTTTTCAAAACTTTCTGCTCATGCCTCATCCGACGGCTTGTCTTAAAGGTCAAGGGAAAGAGAAAAACTACTACGGCGCGGCGATTCTACAGGAGGGATCAATCATACCTAAAAAAAGCTACTTAAAAAGAAGGGAATATTTAAAAAAGAGTAAATGACATGGATGTATGCGTATTTTGTTTTTATATCTCTGCCTCTTGGCGCCTTACGACCCTAAACCGCCACCGACTCTCAGTGAACCAGCGGGCTGATTATTGAATTTGATAGACAAAGCTATTAGACATGGGGAACATGGAGCGATCCCGAATCTGACAGATAACTATAGGATCTCTGGCGAGTTGTCGACGGCAAAGAAACATGTCCTTAAAAGAAAAAGTACAGCCAGGAATTGAGGAAAATGCGGTTAAAGCTTGCCGGCGCAACGCTTATGCGCCGCCTCCCCAAAGCATGTCAGATTAAACGCTCGGATTATACTTAATAATTCGAATCAACGATTTGTACTTAAACCCAATGCAATGGCCCTAGGAGCATAAAGTGTCTAGAATCGAAAAGTGAATTTTGATCATTTTTTTCTTGAGCCGGTATTTTCACTGTCGTTCGAACGATTAATTTAAATTCTTGCCATGAGACATGTTGCTTGACTCCATCACGAATGACTCTGAAAACTGACGATTCGATTCAAAGGAAGCGTATTTAATGTGAACAAGGACTCGAGGGTCGTCCCTAAATGCCGTAACTCTGAGGGGGGTGG
>NW_017548920.1:0-47365 GCF_001854935.1 Bemisia tabaci | reverse complement strand
GGTTTGAAGGTCTTTACAAGCGTCCAGCAGCGTTCTGCAACGCTGTGTCCAGGATTACTCTGGAATGTTGCGTAATTCAAGGGCGGTACATCTTTTATAGGTTAAAAAATAAATCGAGCAGAATAGGTGAGAGAAACATCAAGCCGCCTCGTATTCCCGCGTCGTTAGGAAGAACGGCGTAAAAGCACTCAAACGTTGTCAAATTTCCTCCGATATAATGTAAAATTCCTTGAGAACTTTTGAATATTTCTCTTCAAAAAATAGAAAAAAATTAAACGTACGATTTGAATAGATGTGCTAAATATTTCGAGGTAAATACGCGCGTAATTCCACTCAAAAACAAATGTTTTGTCAAATCAAATTTAGCAACACGCGGAGGTTCATACGGCGTTGGCGTTCTCTCTTGGCACAGTAGAACTGGATGTATTTCTGCCAAACGAAACTGTATGCATTCTGACGTGAGCCTTGTTACGCATATATACAATGGGTCTCAGGGCTCATGTCTTAATGCACATAGTTCCGTTTGACAGAACGTCCAACTCTAGTCGCTTGTCAGTCCTATGAAAGAGGTCGGTCATGACCGGGGCGAGCTTTTAAATCAGCGAACCGCTGTGTCCGCTGTGTGCCGTGTAAACGATGTCAAAAGTCAAAGAACGAGAGGTTGCGCGGAGTGAACATTATGGCGCTGGCGCTCCAAGCCCGGTGGCAGAAAACGTTTGTAGCCTTCACCTTGGCATCATTCGGGTGGTAAGAATTTCTTTTGGCCGTCGAAAAACTGTCTTCTCGATTCTAGTTCACTTGCTAGTATTGGTCCTCTCGACCACAGATCGACGCGCGGTGATACGCTCGGGACACGATCTACAGGGCGGTCGTTAAACACGACCCTAACTCAATGAGGAGTGAACTGGACACAATGAATCACTATCATTACTAGCTTACATTTTTCCTCTTTAATACATGATGACATAGACTAAAAGTATGCGCCCCTCACCGCTTCGCGCCTCAGGCTTTCAGGCGTTAAACGTTACGCGTTACTCATGATTTTCTATTACATATTACTGTACGGAGTACTATAAACCACATTTTGCAATTAGGAACTACAATTCCTGGCTCAGATTAGAAGCAAAGTATACCATTAGTTTTCCGTATGCATTTATTAGTTTTTACAGACGAGTCAGAAATTGTAGTTCCAATTTCTAGCTCATCCGTAAAAATACTTAAGTACTTAGAAAACTAATAGTAACATACGTTGCTTCTAAACCGAGTCAGAAATTGTAGTTCCCAATTGCGAAATGTAGCCTAATTGGCTATGCTGCTAAAAGCTGTTCAGTGTTCAGTGAACAGTGTACAAAAAAGTATGAGCCGAATAGAGAATTTGCACAAAAAAAATTGCATTGCTTCAACTGAGAGTGCTTAGTGAGCTGAGTTCGCAGTATTTTTCATTTTTTTTTTCAGAGATGGGAAATTGTAGAAATATGTATTTAAAACCGGAAAAAATTGGAGCTTTGTGACGTCATCTGGTGGTAATTCCCTTTTAAACACATGGATTACGCCAGATTAGGTTATTTTGTTGAATTTCCTCCCTAATTGTTCAATTTCAAAACGAAGGATAACCTCGTGCTTAGTTCTCTTATTAAATTCATTTTCAACAAGAAATTATAAACTTGCAGACACCTGCCAATGGACTACTAGACAAAGTACGAATTTAAGTAATCTGATAAAAGTTTCTTAAATAAAATTTTACGTAAAACACTATTCGCACAACGAAAATTACTGAAATCAACTCGTAACCAAGATATTAACGTTTTTATTTGACATTGGTTACGAGGAATTTGAACTGCCCGCTCACAAGAACCTCAAAGCTCTACGTGAGTCAAATCGCGTACTACAATGGTTTCAGCAAGCTTCTCAATCGAGCACTGTTCATCCCCCACCATATGTTGTTCAAACTATAAGCAATTTGTTATATCTGAGCCAAAGCGTCAAGACTGAGTTTGCCAGATTTTTATATCGCAGAGACTGTCATGATAATGTTTCGCCGCAATGTGAATCACGTAGAGCATTGAGTTTTAATGAGCGGGTGGTTTGAATTCACGCATCAGGAATCATTAAATATCTTTGTAAGGAGTTGCTTAAGGTAATTTTTCTCGTGCGCATCGTGTTTTACGTGAAATTTTGGATAATAAACATATAGCAGAATGCTGAAATTCGTACCTTGTCTAGTGGTCCATTCTCAAGTTCAATGAAAAAAAGTGCATGATGTTCGATCGCGATAACTTGCCAAATTCCTACCGCAAAAATCGGCTTTATTATAAATCCACCATTCGGTCACTCCACCCACGCAGCAACCAATTTCGAGTCCCCGTTGGACGGGACAAGGACCTCTGCGATCGCGCCGAACTGGATCAAATGTCGAAAGAGCGTTCACAAAGGAGCGCCGAGTTTCAACACTCAACAAGACAGACCCACACAGCTCCGCGGCGGTGTTGCGGCGCGACCAATGACTGGCGCGACATCGCCGGCTAAACTCAGTGCACTGCGTGCAATATTTTAACATGCTTGCTTCACGTTCATTCGACAGGTCCGGACCTTAGACATAGCCCGCTTGACTTTGACATCACCTGCTCCAAGTTAGACAAACACTGTGTTGCCGCTCGTGCTTCGCGTGGCCTCGGGTAAGCGACACTTGGACTGAATTTGCGACAGGGAACTACAATTGGACGTATTCCTGCCAAACAGAACTAAGCGTCAATTTGAGTTCTTTTTGAGGAAATTAGAATGCCGGATAACGCGTTCTGTCAAACTGAACTAAGCACCATGGAAAAGCGTTGCGAGTGTAGGACGGAATGAGCCCGACGCCCGATTCCGCCGCCAATCCAAGCCTCCCTCTTCCTTCCTTTCCCAATGGCGCTTAGTTCCGTTTGACAGAAATACGTCCAATTTCAGATGTAGGCCCAAAAAGAACCGAGGTGTTGTGGTTAAAGCATTTTTAATTACTTAGATATCTTTCGGCTCACGCTATCAACGGAGCTTCCATAACTTCTTGAAACATAAACAAAATCGCATTTTGCAGTTTTGACGATATTTTCCATCACGCACTGGAAAAAAAAGTAGCTTGGATTCCTTGGATCTAGAGTTCAGACTCTTAGAAACATTGACAAGAAAAGTGCTCTTGATTCAATCGGAATTTTCCTTGAATCAAAAGGAAATCCTCTTCAATCGAGAGGCTTGGCTCTTCGATTCAAGGAAAAATCCGATTGAATAAAGAGTATTTTTTCTTGTCAATATTATTAAGAGTCTGGACTCTTGATCCAAGGGACTTTTTTTCCAGTGAAAGTTATGATATTTTCAAAATTGAGAGACCTTCTTACATAATGAGATCGTAGCACCCATGAACTTACATCTAAGTGATATTAAAAATGTTTTAACTACAATACCTTAGTTCTTTTTTCACCTACATTACAAAATGGTGTTGTTCAAGTGAAACTCAAGTGATACAATTTCAGGCTCAGCTGGGCGTATCCTATCATACTCTATGTAAAATGGTAAGCTCAGGTAGCCTTAACGCCAAAAATCCTAACGCGAAAAACAGAACGCTGGACGTGTCCACCACCTTTTCCACACCCTTCCTTCCTTTTCCATTCTATTGCATCACCCCTACGATGCTGACGTCAATGGCGCTTTTTAGTTCCCTTTCATTCTTACGGCTCTTAACTAACAAGCTCACTCCTCCTCTCCCACCCGTCTCTCGTTCTTTTCAGCACAAAGACGACCAGTTTAGGAACAACGGATGTACCATTAGTTCCCCTATGCTCATAAGTGTTTCTACGGATGAGCCAGAAATTGTAATTCAACCACTCTCGACGTTTCAGACCCTGTGCGACGGTTGGACAAATGGGTGAAACTGAGCCCCATTTTTGGAGGAGGGGGGAGGATTGAATTGAAATAAACAGACGGCAGAGGTAATAAGTGCTATGATCAGATGTGGAGAGAGTAGATACGTTTCGTTCAAAGGAGATATAATTATTTAGCTGTTATTAGACAGTATGGCAACTTTGGCATACTCCAGGAGGATCAATCGCCGAACACCGACACCGTTAAGCGAAATTCTTATCTTTTTACCAGACATGCGAGCAAGCTCAATCGGTGTTCTCGGAGGAAAGGGACCTACAAGTATACAAGTGAGGAGGGGGAGAGGTTCATTACAGGGACTGTTGTCGAATTTATTTGCATCGATGGACTCGGAGCTAGGAGCAATGAACATTAGCTGGGCCATTTAATGTTTTTAGGTGTAAAAAAATGAGTCATGACCAGTATTTCAAACCTTGCAAGTTTCAGTTGGATAGAAACTACTATTTGATTTGATTAAAAAGAGTTAGATAATCTCATAGAATGATTAGACAGGCTTAATGGTTTAAAACACATCTAATTTTCAGAATATCTGCGTAATATTCAGTAAAGGAATGAAGGTCCTCTTAATGAGTATACTCTTTCGTAAAGATCTCAATTTTAGATTTAGATTCACTTATAATTTTTACAATTTTGTAGAGCTGTACAAAACTTTAAATCGAAAAGAATTAAAACTACTTGTAAGCTTGGTATAAGGTTTAGCATCAAAGTTGCATGGGTAATATTACATCTAAGTTCAGTTCATTCACAGAAATAAAGAAGAAAGATTAGACTCATTTTTGGTGTTCGCCTTTACCACAGAGGCAAGGCGTGAATGGTCGATTATCAATATTTCTCCATTTGAAACTATGGTATAGAATCGATTATTAAGATGTTCGTTAATAGATCCTTTTCGATAGGTTTAAATGGCAGATCAATCGATAAATTGCAAAGCTCGTCACGCCACTGCTCCACCATCTATCTGGCAACAACGTCTCCTTAATCAAGAACATCCCACCTACAGGGCTTGTGTAATTTACAGAAATCTCGCTAATGGCCCTAGTTACTTTCTTTATCAGCAGTTAGCTGGCTAGATAAAAAAGTTTTGCTTTCCAGGGTGAGTGTTTGAGCTTGATGAAAGCTATTGCGCGAGCCCTTGTGCTAGTTTAAACGTTTCATCGGAACAATAAAGGTGAAGGCGTTGTCATCAGATACAGCCTAAGAGCGCAAGCAACTAAGTTTTGCCTTACATCTTAAAAATAGATGATCTTCGAATGGGAGACACGGAGAGTATTTTTAAAGTCCCTGTGCATTATTGAAATAAACCCACAATTTCGGCCTAATTGTTAGAAAAAGTGAAATGAGTGGAGACCAAAAATGCTGCGATCGGTGATACGCAGTTTTCGACTTGAATTGAAATCACTCTCCAAGTAATATACGCCATTTCGGCAAAATTAAAATTAAAGAAAGAACGAAAATACCGATGCCATGTCATGCGTAAAATACATCCATTGATCAATGCTCACGAAATTAAGTGTCTGAAATTTTCGATCGCAGCCATACCTGAAACAAAATAAATAAGACGCGCGTCAAAAATTTGCAATTGGTTGCAATATTATTTAAATATGAGCAATATTCTCTGAAAAACCGGACGGAAAAATTCATAAATTTACCAGACATTTCGAGTTTTTTCGAAGGCAATTCGGTAACGCGTGATAATTCATACGACATTCTTCCATGCCACGGCAGTATCAGCGTCCCAGGGAGCAGCACCTCGCCACCAGAATTGCCGCTCAAAAGCGCAAGCAATTACAATGACGAGCCATCGGGCACTCGCGGAGATAATAAGAGGGCGACAATAAACACGGCTTGACAATAAATACAAATAAAAGCCGTAAAAAATCGACCGGATCATCGGTGGAAGGGGGGGAGGAGATATTAATAATTCTACCGTGTGCGTGACAAGATTGTTCCTCATGATCGGGGAGGGAGAGGAGGTGAGGCAGTCTCCACTCTGGCTGATGGTCAATGCCGTCCAGCTACCGCACCGTTGCCAATGGATCCTGTCGTGGAAAACCTGTCCTATCGGCTCCAATTCTGCTGCATTGGGTATTTATTTGGGTAACTTTTGCTTCTTTTTGTCTTCTACTGCTTTTGCACACTACTGAATCCGAGAACGATTTTAATAGTGTCCAACACTCACCAATTTTTGCGGAATTGAAATTTCAAAACAGTGCTGCCTCTACGTGCCATAAAAAACTTATCTTAAGAAAATTCGATTTGTCGTAAAATTGTGGGTGATGGTGAACAAACGAAGGTCATTCTCACACTTAGAAGCAAAGAATGGTCCGATTAGACACTTAGAAAAAAATAATTTTCTCGTACTTCTAGACGCAAAAAACGTCGATTTTACATTGAGGTGGTATAAATGGATGGGATTCGATCGGAGACACGTTGCTAGTAGACACAGCAGGGAAAATTGTTTAGCAAGACGCAATACATGTTTCCCACCCTATGCATTTACAGCTGCTTGGTTTAAGAATAAACTTTGTTTTTCCCCGGCATAGGTGGGCCGATTTCCCGAAAAATCCGTTTTTGGAGGAACTTTGGTGGATGTATAGAGGACACGGCGAAAAAGAGTACGATTATGTGGGATAATATGGACAATTCTCATGAATTGTGGGAGCATCCCGATAAATTAGGCTACTAACCCTAATGTTGCGGTACCACCAAAGTTAATTAGAAATGTCCATGTCATCCAACAAATTGTGGTAGTGCAACAAGTTTAGGCACCACCCCTGACACTTTTTCCCCGTGGCCGTGGAAACCAAGGTTTATTCGGACTTAGCACAATAAACGTTTCTTGGGGTGCAGACATCGTCAGTTTCAGGAACGGCGCCGAGTGGTTGAAAAACTCACCGAACATGAACTCATCATTCACCAATTCAAAGCGCGCATAGGTCTCGAAACACGATCAAATTCCGATCCAATTCTGATCAAAGTAGACCAGTTGATGACTGATGATCACCATGCAACAGTCCTCTTTTATCAAGGTTTTTGATCGAATTTTGATCAGAATGGAATGCCACCATTCATCATTTTCTGCCGCACTAATCATTTCTGCCCTGTTTTCATTTTAAAACCTATCAAAGTAACGATTTTAAGACTGATGACTCCCGACACTTCGATAGAAATTGTTTCGGGAATTTGATCGTGTATCGGACCTCACCATGTTCGACGGCGAAGATCCACCTCTTGACGGCAACGTTGTTGGCGTCGGATGCGCGTGATGGTCGTTGAGGCGACTCCTCCGAGCTGGAGCAGAGAACCGCCGCTTTGCGGAAGACGGCAGTAAGTCCACCCGGGCATGAGACCCGATTAACCCGTGCTTCAATGCGCTTCGCGGCTCATTCCAGGATGGAGATGCGGCTGTCATCCGTGACGCGGGCTGACATAACCCGCGGACGATCGGTAACGACCAAAAGCCAACGGCGCACAATGGAACGAGTCAATAGGAGTGGTCCAACAAAATTTGGAAACTTTAAACGCTTGAAACTCCGTTTATACAAAACTTTGAGGTTCTAAGTGTGGTTTCATAGGTTTCCTCGTAAAATTTTCCTCTACACGGAGAAAAACTTGGTGCGTGGAACACGAAGTTAAGGTCATATGAATCTCTGAAGTTTTCGGATTGAGCATCTGAACACTTCGGGTCTGGCTATCGAGGTTCGGATCACACATCTAAAACTCCAGTTCTTACATCTGAAGTACTTCAGATGTGAGAACCGAAGTTTTTTTGATGTGAGAACCGAAGTAGTCCCGATGTGAAAACCGAAGTACTTCTGATGTAAGAACTGAAGTTTCAGATGTGTGATCCAAACCTCAGCAGCTGGACCTGAAGTGTTCAGATGCTCCATCCGAAAACTTCAGAGATCCACATGACCTAAACTTCGGGTCCCGCGGACTAAGTTTTTTTCTCCGTGTAAAGGCACCCCTTGAAACTTAAAATTTGACGAAATAAACATCAAAATTTGCAGTTTTAGTGAAAAATGTCAAGTCCGGCCTCTCTAATTGACTGGATCCACTGTGCGGTGGCGATTGACATTCCCGTCGCCCGGAGCCGAAGACGTGATTCGACCGTGAAGAGGAGCCTGTTTGCTCTGCTCAGTGCTCAGCCTCTCCGGTCCATCTGTTTGCTTTCGGGCTCCGGACGACAATGCGAACCAGCGGCGGAGCCAGCAATTAGGCAACACCGGATTCCCTCCATTTAAAGCTATGTTAAATAATCGATTCTTCGCCCCTACCAAGAATTGATTCATTTCCATAGGTTTAAATGGAGAGAAACAATGATGTCAATTCGCTGGATCCGCCAATGATGCGAGCGGGCCAGGAGGAAAGTCGAGGGCTCGGGAAACTTCGATTTTCGCCTGCCGACGAGAGACAAAACTGCAAAAGGAAGGAATGGGAAACGTTGGCAGAAAAGAACCAAGTCACATCAGCTACTGCCAACTTAAACTGGGCACTATCATTTTTTATGAGAGAACGTTGGGGCGGATTCTTTTGCATATTTTAAGGAATTTACCTCGTACTATGCAGAAAATTCACTGAAATTTGCAAACAAATCAGCAAAGCCATTTTTGTGTAAAAAGTTAATTGCCCAGTTTTTGGCAATGACTGAGGTGGCTTGGTTCCTTTCTGCTTAACGCGGTCCAAATGGAAAAGCCTCACATGGGTGAAAATCTGTGAAATTTCGTGTGAAAAAAGGCATTGAGGGCATCTAATCACGTCCGGTCTGCAGGTTGGTCACTGATAATGATAGAAAAGTTACCGCAGAAGGTAACGTAATGGGTTAGTTTGTGTTTTAGTGCTTGATTTTTTTCCCCCTATTTTTTTTTACTGTTGATTTACTGGCTTCAGTTCTTGTGGGGCCTACAGCTAACCATAGACATGTGATGCTGATTCTTGTGGATCAGCTGAAAATATTAATATCTGTTCAAACAGCAACTTTCTACGTTCAATATTATTAACCGAAATATGGCTATTTGAAAAATTAGGTGTGTGACGATCCACCGCGGTAGTGACACCCTTGGTTTCCTCCACCTAGCTTTTGTCCGAGTTACACAACAAGTAACCAGTGCAAATGTGCGTTTCCCTGACTGATGAAACCATAGGTATCACTATCGCGGTAGATGACAGACTTTTCAAAGGGCGATATCTCTGCTAATATTCAACGTAGAAAGCTGATGTTTGAACAGATCTCATCAGTTCTATCTAATCTACAAGGAGGAAGCACCAAAACACGATTCTGCGACCAGCGCACCTGACCAATTGTCACGCACCCATTTGGGAAAATCTCTTACACTATTAGTTGCGCCAATGAAGCTTGGGATAATTTTGTGGAGCACTCGGGGCGCAGGCACTCTGGTGGCGAGTTGAGGCAAGTAAGGAACGCCGTGTGGTGGGTTGGTGGTATTTGAGCCAAGGCGAGGGTTCCGAAACCTCGCCCACTCGTGCATATTGAGAGTGCTCGTAAGCTCGAGTGCTGGACGGAGGGCACCGCGCGCGGACGTCGGACGTGACCCGGGTCAACACGGTCCGACCGATCGCCCGCCCTCGCCCGCGCAGAATCCATCCCAATTACTTAGCCGGGACAATTTCCACTCTTTCCCAGGCCAACTGCCCAACCTCGTTGCTAGATAGTGCCGCCAAAATTGCATCACCGGGAATTCACCAGAAATTGCACCGTGGGTGACCTCGAGTACCATCAGGGTGGCTAGCATTTTATCACTCGCTGACTTCTCTGCCTTCTAATGAAATTCCCTAACCTATGGTCATCGGAAACACCGCTTGACATCGCCACCCGGTTGGCACGTTGACACAACAAAGCTATATGCTAGGCCGTTGCGGACCCGATTTTCACGTGGAACCCGGCTCCGCAAAAAATTTCCAGACCGTTGAGGACATTTCCAGGTCGAGTTGCATTTTGAGTACCTATATAGGGAGAGTATGGCCACTGGGCCCCGTAGAGGGGCTTAGGGCCCCAATTGAACGTATTTCTATCAAACGGAACTATGTGCATCAAGACATTTGCTTCGGTTCTGAGGATGGGAGGGGGGCCATAGCCAACTTTTGACGGTATTCACCTGGTTATCGCCAACCGCACTTGCTGCTTATCTTACTACATCTCATGTGATTATTCTAAAAAATTGTAGACGATTAGCCGTAAAATTATCTAAATACGTTGTAAAAATGCATTTGAGTAAATTTTTCATTGCTAGAGACAAATTAAACTACATTTTGAGTCGTTTTATATTTCCATATACTTAAAGCGTTCACCATTTTTGGGCCATAGAAAGCTTCATTCAGCCTAACATGGCTGAGCCAATCAGAGGTGATATCCGAAGTGGTCATACTCTCCCTATAAAAGTACTCTGGTTGCATTCCCTGACTTTTCCCGGCAGCTAGCTACCCTGGTACATATAATTTTCACAGAATATTCTAATTATACAGAAGCAAAATCAAGGAAGATTTCAAGAAATTTCACTGACTGATTTTCCAAGGACATAATAAAGTAAGACTGAAAGTCTGCAACATTGGAAACGGAGATATGCGGTTTCGCACTTTCGCTATCGATATTTTCTCGAGAAGCTTCGAATCGAGGGCGGCGGATCGCGACCCCCTGGTGGCGGAAACGGTGGTCGAGCGCGCGTCTGGGAACACGCGGCTCATCCGTGACTCATACGGTGTCCAACGTCACCGAGCAACGTCCGCGATGATCCTTTATTCCGCCGCACGTACGGTCCAGCTTCAGTTCTAGATGGCAAACCGTCTGCGAGAAGAAAGGCGTTCGAATTTTCCCATTCACATTCGGGTCCGTGCGCGACGCGGGGTGGGAAGCTTGTGCGCCGGGTCGCGGATGCGCAGATGTCATGTGCCGAATCGTGGTCGTTGTGTAACACATCGTGCCGACCTATGCCAACGTGAATCGCACATAGAGCACCGAGAAGCATCCTCCCTCGCAAAGACATTTAGATGAATCTTTTTCCGACCTCGCGTCCTCCTCCCAATTATTGCCGACAAACCTCCTTTTGCATAACAGAATCGGTGGCTTAGCGGAAAAAGAAAAGTTTTACTGGGGACGGACCTCTCTTCTTCTTTTAGACTGAAAATTTTCCCGAAGATAACGTTAATGGACCACTAGATAAGGTACGAATTTCAGCATTTTGATACATGTTTCTCGACCAAAATTTCACGTAAAATATGATGATGCACACAACAAAAATTTGGGCAAAAAAAAAAGAATTCACCCGTTTTAGAAAAATATGAGGGTGCTTATCCATTTTTCCCTAACATTTGCGCCATTTTCAGGTTTTCCCTGATTTCTGAAATTCCCTGATATATCCCGGTTTTCCCGGTAGATATTCCCTGACTGTGGCAACTCTGAATCTAGTACCAGCGACAAGATTTCCTGAGCACCTGCAAAATCAGGAATCTAGTAACCGCTGACATTCTTTTTTTCCGAGCTCAGCGACGGGAGAGGAGAGGGCACCTGTGAGTGCCCTCGCACGCATGAACTGGAGCTGACCGGAGCGGTGACTCTTCGGTGACCTTGCCGCCGGTCAGAAGCTCCTGGTTCTCCGTTGCCCGGAGTCCGCTTACTCCTGCCCGCTCCGTTTAAGGTCGGACCTCCCTATGGGGCCGCAATCCACAGAGCCCATTATCAGCCAAGCCATCATTTATCCTCCAAGTCTAACCCTCCCCATTCACCCATTAGCCAAATCGCTTGATCACTGCATCTTGAGTCGGGCGCGGATCCCGCGAACTTCCTAGGAGGGGCAATGGGGAGCTAGGTAATCTGCCGTGCTGTGGAAAAACGCCGTATGATCATTCAAGATTTGTCGGGTGTCCTCTTGGAACATGTTTACTCTTGAAGAAAGTTAGGAGTAGTTTTCCTTGAAAATTTCAGAAGAATTAGATCAAGTTAAGGACGTCACTCTCTAAACAATTGGAAGAGAAATATATAAAAATTTCTCAAATATTCAGGATTTGTCACAGGAAATTTGGCAACACCTGATGGCTCATACGGCGATTTTTCTGTGCAATGGAGTTAAAAAGTTAAGATGAGTTAAGTTAAGATGATGGTGGGATCCAAGGTAAGTGCGAAACGAAACCATCCCTTTCCGATATAGACCACGAAAAATCGACTAAACGCTCGGTCAGATTGCTTTCACTCATAAGCGGATCCAAGAAGGGGCGTCATAGGGAGCGTACGCCCGGAGTACGCCCCCCTTTATTCGCCCGATAAGAAGAGGGTGAAAAAGGGAAGAAACAGAGAAGAAAAGAACGGAGGAAAGAAGCAGGAAGGTCGCTAATTTTTAGTAATCATCATTGAAAAGATTGACTTAAGCTGCGTGATAGTTTCTTTAAATTTTTTAAAATTTTCTGGGGGAAGCTCCCCGAACCTCCCTTCCGCCCCGCTTCCCGGGTTCGGAGTGTCTGGTTCCGCCTGTGGTTTCTCTTCAGCTCGGCGGGAGAAAGTTTGTCAAAAAAAAAATCCCCATTTTGGGGGAACTAGGGGAATTTGATCTAATGCAGCCTCAACAAAACTTTATGATGAGACAATCCTTCAGTAAAAGTTTTAGCTTCAGCTCGTTTCAGCAATACAGCGTTGCAAAGTTTACATTTTTACTACTTAATAATGCTAGAATTTTTAAGTTCCTGAGTTGAGTCAAACACTTTGAGTTGACCATGTTTTGTATTCTGAGGCACCGTGCTATCAGTTGATGTTTCTGTTCTCACTATATCATCAATATACTGTCATACTACCTTCACCATACAAATCTAGGAACAACCATGCATGTAGGCAGTGACGACGGCTTGTCCTGGCACGATATTAGAATGGAGTGATTCACTTGTGCCCAACCTTCAAGAGGTTCCCGGCATTTTGCATGTATCTTGTACGTAACCCCGCCCGCAGTGGTCTTGCTAAACTTGCGGCACAAGAGGAATACGCAGAGATGCCACGATGGTTGCAAAAATCCACCATGATTCACAATGAAAATCACACGGATCCTCGTATAAATCGGAAAGCACTTTGGTTTGAAGGATTGGATCGGAAATTCTGAAATACCATGGTAACCTGCTGAGCGGAGCTATTATGAGGGCTGGAGGGAGGGAGAGGGGCCGACTTGACCCCTCCCGAGAAATTTCAGGTATTAAGTGAAATAATTGAATGTATAACATAGTTTCAACTTTGAATTTCAATTCGATCAATTTCTGTAGTAACAGCTCAAGTTGCTCCTGAAGCGACTCGTTTTTTCTAAATTTTTCGGGGAAGCCCCCCCAGTCTCTCCAACGGCGCTAGTATGATCCTTGAGCCCCCCGTGGAGTTTGGAGAGTCCCACTAATCCTGCTCCCGGGGTGCTTTTGAGTGTTTTAACAAAGTGTCCTTCTGTCCCCGAACGAAAATTTCCCAGTTCCGCTCACGAATATTCTAAACCAAAGTTCGGTTTCTGGGATCCAAGACTTTGGTTATCCGAACCGAAACAATAGGTAGGAAAGGAGTCGAAAATCAGTGGTTCCCAGTCATTTTTTTATTTTTTTGCTCCCCTTGCGAACACGCGGGAAAGTTGAGTGCGCACAGATTTCAAAATATCGTCACTTTCCGGTCAGTAATACGAGCGGCATGTGACGTTTAAAAATGTCGGGCGCCATTTTATTTTTTTTACAAAGAAATTGTTGGTTGAATCTGTTGGAAAATTTCACTGAATTTTATCGGCAGCAGGAAGAAAATTCAGAGGAATTTTCTGACAGATTCAACCAACAATTTATCTGCACTGGAAAAAAAAGCACATTGGATCTAGAGTCGAGACTCTTAAAAACATCGAGAAGAGAAAATACTCTTGATTCAATCAGATTCAAGCTTAAATCAAGAACCAAGCCTCTTAATTTGAGCGGATTTCCTTTTGATTTAAGCTTAAATCTGATCGAATCAAAACATTTTTTCTTGTCAATGTTTCCAAGAGTCTGGACTCTAGATCTAATGTGTTTTTTCTTTCGAGTGTATAAAAAAATAAAATGGCGACAGAAATTTTTGAACGTCGCATGGCGCTTGTGAGACTTTGGCCGGAAAGTGACGATATGTGGCGACAATGGAGGCCCAGGAGCACGATTGTTTGCGAATTTATGTCACGTTTTTCACCGGGATATGAATATATTTTAATTACAAATTCTAGACGAGCCAATTAAATATCTCCCCCCCTACTCCTCCGCGTTCTTGCGGTTGTGCCTCCATGACGCATCCTTTCGATGAGGTGGAGGAGGCTCTGTTTGCGAGAGTGTAAACATGAAATCGACCCGATGAACAGCGAATTTTACAACGCGGAATCATTATGATCTCAAATTATATTTCTCTTTGCTTTGATTCTCAGGAACGTGACATCTGTCATTTGTTAACGTTGATTTTCCGTGTCTGCCCATGCAAAAAAAAGACTCCAATTCGCAAAACGCAATATTGAGTTGATGAAACAAACGGATAAAAGAGGAGTTCTAAGATGTTTGAACTAAAAATATCCTAAATATATCCGACAGATCAGAGTTGAGAGTGTTTGAAATTTTCAGTTCGGGAAACGCGGTTGTGAGAAAAAGCTTTCCGCAATAAGGGTGTCAAAAAATCAGCCATGGTTAAGGCATCCTTGGTCGGAAGGCTTTTGGATCAGGGGTCTAGTTGTGTAGGAAATTTGATTCAATCGGATTTTTCCTTGAATCGAGGATCAAGCCTCTTAATTTAAGCGGATTTCCTTTAGATTCAAGCAAAAACCTGATAGAATCAAGAATATTCCTCCTCGTCAAGTTTTGGGAGAGTTAGGACTCCAAATCCATGCAGGAGACTTTTTCTTCCAGTGTGTTTCGTGTGGCTCCCCTTAACCTGTAAAAAAGTAGAAAGGGAAAACTTATTCTGCACCCAACGCACTGTCCCGGAAAAAATTGCTCCTTTCTTATCCGAGGCACCGTTTTTCAAGATCGACTTTAGATTTTCCTCGACTGACGGTAACAAAAATTTAAACTGGTCTCGGTTACGTAAACTGCGTCAAATTCAAGTATCTGAATCATTCGGCAACAAACTTTGGAGGCCTCTCGACTGCATAGCTTGGGTCCTCGAGAGTGCCGAAATAAGTTATGCAGTCGGTAAATCGTTCCACGAAAAAGCAACGGATCACCTGTTTCGTATTCAACGGCTTAATCCTTTACTCGGTCGTGCTTAGATAAAATGCCGTATAGCTGCCAGATGTTGCCGAATTTCCCTTGAGAAATCACGGAGTTTGGGATAATTTGAGGGTATTTTCCTTCCGACATTTCAGGGAATTTTGTTCGTAATTTGATCGAGAGTGTCAAATAATTTTAAAGAAAAATACTCATAAGTTTCTTCAACAATGAATATTTATAGAGAGGAAATTTGGCAACATTTGAATACTCATACGGCGTTTTTCCTTAGCACGACAAAAGTAAGCTGCTTCTCAGCCACGTTTACGGAGAATAATCCTCTTCAATCTGCATTGCCAAAATGGACTTGACTCTCGGTTGTTCGAATTCCTCGGGGAAGTTCTCTGTGAAAGGTATGCACCAGCAGGGTGCAGTTTGGTAGCATGGTATACTTTTTCCCCGTTTGGTACATTAGTTGAAATAATTGTTGCCGTGAGAATTTTTTTTCCCCGAGACAGTCAATTGTATACCATAAGTCTCATAATTTAATTTTCACCATTTACTCAGTCATTGATTGTGCATGCATCTCGGGCAACGATTCATCTTGTGTGACACCTTTAATTACTGTTTCTGATGTCAAAGCACGAGGGCCGATAATCGTTTTTCTATAATTGATGTTTTTTAGACACTATAGTTTTCTTAAACTTGATAGTTGAAATTTTGATGAGCGAGTTCTTTCATCTCAACGGTGCTCATCCTCTTTGAGGAACTTAAAAACGCGCCTGCGTACGAAACAGTTGAGAGCTTCTCTCTTATGGACGTGTTAGACCGACCTTTCTTGCTTGTTTCGTTTCAGTTCAGAATTTTCTCGGATCCTTCATGGTTTTTTCCCTAACTTCTCCCGATTTTCCCTGGCTATAGCTACCCTCTGACAATTCCATATTTCTCCTGTCTTTTCATCCATTTGTCACTCTACTGAAGTGGAATCGACTTTTAGTGTACGACAGGGCTACCTTCTCTCATTGACGTGGCTCTCGGATCATTAAGCGGACGAGCGGCGTGGCGTGCTTTGCGATGTATCGATTGATCTCCCATTTAAACCTATGGAAAAGGATCGATTTACAGGGTGTTCGCAACGATCACCCTCATAATCGATTTTTTACCAAAGCTTCAAATGGGGAGATATCGATCATCGATCATTCACGCCTCGCCACCGAAGCGGACAGGTTCGTGTCGGAAAGTATGCTACGCGAAGGTTCCAACGCCGCTAATATATCCCTGTGAACATATCGTCGCCCATCCAACGCAAGAGCGCAACTCGATTCCAACTTGAGCCCTGGAAAGCATGGGATTGTACCATCGACAGGGGTCACCTTAAAACGTAGTTACGCGAGCTCGCGTATGTTGGGTTCCAGTCGAATGGTGCAGCAAGCGCGAGCAGCGAGCACTACCGATTGATGGCAACGAGCACGATAGAACCCTATTCGCGAGCTTAATCAGCGCTTGTATCGATTTGGCACATCGCCCGACATGTATGACGATCGGGAAAAAATTCATGAGTCTAGCCGCAGTGCCCTCGGTTGCTAGATCGAGCGGATTCTGGATAACCGACGACGTGGAACTCGCGAAAATACAGGAGGACTGGAAGAAGGGAATACTGCCATCTTAAGGAAAAACGTCGTACGAACCTCCAGGCGTTGCCAAATTTCCTTTGACAGGGTTCCCTCAGAATTTAGAAAATCGAATTCCCTGACATTTTCCTGACGCATTTTGGAGAAATTCCCGGAATATTGAAGGATAATTACAGATGGTTAAAAAGACAAAATAAAAAGGTAAAATTTGTTGTTCAAAACAAAAGAGCAAAAATAAAAGATGGAAATAATAAGAATGAAAAAAGAAAAATGATAAAAAGCAAATAAAGATTATCTAAAAGATTCTCTCTGACAATTTCGTCACTTTCCTTGGCATTTCCAAGTTTTACTTGATATTTCCCGATTCATCCGGTATTCTCTGACTCAGAGCCGGATTTAGGGGGTGGCCACAATGGCCACATGGGTCACGGACCATGGTGGCAAATGTTGCAATTTTCTCAAATGACGTATCAAAAAAAAATCTGATTAAAAAAAAAAAAAAAATTGTAAACGAGAGAAGCCGAAAATGTCTTTCATTTCCTGAGAGTTGGAGTACGGTAATTTCTAATTTGTTCGTCTCTCGGTGATACAAAAGACAGAGCCTTTCGTTAGTCTAGTTGAGAGAGAAACCAAACGCGCAATTTGGCCTGGAGCGGCGCGGCGCAGAGACCAATGATGACGAGGACAATAGATAAAAAGGAGATGCCCTCGACGCGCCGGTCAGCATAAAACACATATTAGCGCCTACAAGACTTCGTGAATACTTCACGCATTGCGTCAAACGTATAGTGCGGGTGCGGTCAGTAGCGGCTAGCGTGAAACTCATATTGCCTACAAGACTGCATGAATACTTCACGCATTGCATGAAAAACAGTGCGGTCAGCGGCGGGATACTTCACGCATTGCGCCAAGCACAGTGCGGTTGGCGCGGTGGCAGAAATTAAAATTATTAAACCACATTAATGTTTATTCTTTCATAATTTTTTCGTTCATTTCTCATAAATGAAAGGCCTTGTCCACGTAGAGATAGGTTTACGGAACTTAACTTTCGCGCAAAGTTCCGTGAATTTTTGCTGGTGTTAACAGGGCTTTCACAAAAAAAGTCTCCAACACGAGTAAATGCGTCTTATGCACCTTTTCTTCTCCGGCAAGTTCACTTGATGGTTTATACCTATGTTTCAAAACGAATGAGAAGGGGGCGGCAAAATACAGGCGGCCCAAGGGCGGCAAGTAGGTAAGTCCGGCCCTGCCCTGACTAAGGCAACCCTGCTTTGATACACTACGAATTTCCTGATAAACTTCTTAATTTTTTCCTTTCAATTTTTAAAATATCGTTCGTTATCTCTCCTGAAGTCCCTGATAATATCAAGGCAACATATTTATATTTTTACTCAAAAATAATTGGTTTATGGAAGGAAATTTGGCAACTCTCGAATGTTCATACGGCGTTTTTCCTAAGCGTGGTAGAGTAATGAGTCGCATTATTTGTGATAAAGGCAGGCAAAGGGGCCGTGGAGGTGAGAAAAAAAAGAGACAAACACAGAGGAGTCTGCAGGGATCTATTTTGCGTCCTTTATCGCGAAGGCTACTTATAAATTCGGAAAATTGACCCTTCCAGAGTAATTCAAAATGTAAAGCGATGAATTTCAGAAACTGACTAACACAGTTTGCCACCGTTGTTGCCAGTAATGTTTTGCCACACGTCGATGAAATCCCTGGGTTCCAGAGAAAAGAGCAATTTTTGAGGAGGCTCTTCGTGCTATGTTAAGAAATAGGGATGTCAGGCCAAAACGGCAAGGCGTTTTTAAAAAATGGACCTGCAACTGTTCGAGCGAAGAGTTGTATTGCACATCAATAATTCTTCCGTATTTCGTAAAATTTTTAAGCGAAAAAGAAGAGAGAGGATGATAGGAGAAGCAAAATGAGCAACTCAGTATTTAACTTCTTCCTTTTCTTCGCTGAAAAAGAAGTCTCATGTATCCAGAGTGCAAACTCTTGAAAATTTGACAAGAAGAAATACTCCTTGATTAAATCGGGTTGCTTTAATCAAAAGGAAATGGAAATCCGATTGAATTAAGAGGCTTGGCTTTTCATGTCTTTGATCCAAGGGACTTCTTCCAGAGTTCTGTCACGATTTTTCTCCTTCCTCCCTTCCTTCCAATTACACATGAATTTCCATCCGACAAATCTAAGTACGAAGACTCGAGTCAGTTATACTGAGGTAATGGAAAACCTTTTCGCGGCCCAGCGAATTTTCTTGACTCTTCAAGAAATCGTATCCCTCTACCCCAGCCACCGGGTCCGGGTATGGATACGATCTTGAGCTACATTCCACGGGAGTGTGGGAGGAGGGGGATCCGGGGATGACAACATCGCGGTGAAGGCTGCCGTACTATGGAAAAACGCCGTATGAGCATCCGAATGTTGCCGAATTTCCTTTGAAAAAATATTTAGTTTTGAAGAAAGTTACGGATATTTCCTTGGAATTATTAAGCACTAATCGAATGGATCGTATTTGATGGTGGTTTCCTGTATCGTTCAGTTCAAAACAATAGAACAAAACAAAAAATTTAGGATTTAAGTTGAAAAAGATGAAAGTTAGGAGATTCCTACCAATTTCACTTTTCATTGCCATTTTATACTCATAAGAATAAATTATCTATCCTAAAATACCCGTTCCCTCAAATTGCTCAATTGATTTTTGAGGCTATCTTGTTTAAATGATGAACCAATCGATATCGATACGATCTCCCCTGTTTGATGTATCGACTACGATCAGGGTGTCTACTAAAACAGGCTGGCTAAAACTCGGTACTTTAACAGTACTTTACCAGTACATTCCCAAGAAAGTCAATGCCTCAACAGAAAAATACAGTACTTTTTCAGTACCTCCAACTGACGAAATTCGAAAAATTTCTTAAATTTGAATTTCTTGCTCAAATTGCGACAAAAATGACGAAAAATTCCGGATCTTCTTGCAGAATTTCCGCACTTTTTCAGTACTTCTGGACCGCCCTTAAAAAATCCGTATTATTTCCGGACTCTCCGGAAATTCCGGACTTGTAGACGCCCTGACGATCCATCACGAATAAAATTCTCTGAAAATTCGGACGAAAAATATTTACGAATTTTCCCAAAAATTCGTGAGTTACCGAAGGAAATTTGGCAACATTTGAGGGTTCTTACGGCGTTTTCCCCTAGCACGGCAGTATGTGACTACGCTCGCGGGAAACTGAATCGGTCCACGTTAAAACCAAACGATTCCATTTTCTCATGAGCCCCAAGCTCCGTAAGAATACCTACATTCTAAAGCTCATCAGATAACGAACTCGCTCGGTTTCAGCATGGAGCGATTAAGCTATTTGCACAAATAAAACGTTACGCGCCGCGATGCGACTGCAACTCGAGCGGAAAAGACAAACGCCAGGGTGTTGCCGGATTGAGTCGATTCGCCTGATTTCTTGTGCTTGAATTGTAGGAAAGACCCGAGTCTGACAACCCAAGGCGCGGATGAATGGTAATGAGTGGCGTTAAGGCATGTTCCGACACACTACTCCATGCGACGCGACGCCCACTCTTCGAGTCGAGTGCAGTAGGCAAAACTTAACAAAAGGTTTTGTTGGGGTACTTGAATCACTTGTGTGGATCGATGTCTCACTTCGCCTACTAGTTACGAGCATTTGTACCTTTAATATACAGAGTTATTCAAAAGTCACGCACCACTGGCCATAACTCCAGTTCTAATTTAGATATCTATATGCGGTTTGTGATGTTTTTCCTCATATTGAAAGGAAAACTTTTTTAAGTAGTCTCCAGTTTTTGACCCCCTCAGGAGGAGGGGGTGGGGTGCAACTCAAAAATTTCAAATGGCCACCCCCTTCATGGCCAGTGGTGCGTGACTTTTGAATAACCCTGTATCATCGTTTCCCGGACGAAGGAACGCAACGCCATTCCAAGATTGCAAAATTGACTCTAGCGATCCAATTTTTTACAAGAATGTATCTGCGCAACTATCATTGAAAATTGGTCTGATTTTCGCATTGAACGAGAGGAAAATCCGAGAAATTTTTAATTATACATTCCCAAAATTCTCCCGGTTAAAGGACAATTTTTGCGCAGAAAATTGGCAACATTGAAATGGAGTTACGTGCTTACGTAAGATGAACGACGATCTCAGGCGTGCGGGATGAGAGTGGTGACGAGCTCTGCTTTTTGGGGTAATTGAGCTGAAAATTTATTCAACCACTATTATTTGGACCGAGTTCATCCGAAAAGAACCAACCCATAAAAAGTTGGAACTGAAAAAAAGATGATCGGAGTTTTATCCTTGCATTGGGCTCAATGTAGAAAATAAACTTTCACCCCTCTTTCCACAAATTAATTTCTATTTTTCGATTTTCAGTTTTTGGCAGGAGAAAATATACGGCTAGTGGGAATCAAAAACATTTGTAACTCAATTTTTTTGAAAATGTGGGTTGATTCCTTTCTGATAAACTTAGTTCATTTTGAGGTCTTTCCGAATATAAAATCTGATTTAATTCAAAGATACGACAGTCATGTTAAAGTTTAGATTTTAGCCGTGGGCTGAGGCCTCGAAAAAAGGTACCTCAGGTACCTGCCACTTTACTTTAAAAAAAATGTGGAACTTTTCGCTTTGGAAAAGGTCGAATTTTCCAATGATTAATAAATGCGATTCTTCTCAAAATTGTCATGTAGGATATGAAAAAGGTATCGTTAATTTGGTGCAAATGGGTAGTTAGAATTTGGCGGCGCAGCTCATCATCTGTAGCGAGAGAAATTCAATAAACCCCTCCCCCACTCACTCCTTTTTCACTGAAGAGACATCGGGAGATTCCGTAATTAACCGCCGCGAAGCTTAAAAGGGAAAAAGCGAAGAGGTGAGAAGGGAGTTCGGAGAAAAGCAACAGGGGGATGGAGCGCTGGCATGCGATAATGCACCTCGACGACGACTCCTTGAGGAATTCAACTTCGCCTGGGGTTACACCAAGTTTAAGGGACGCCTTTGAGAGGCATCTGATGAGATCGCATCATAGGTCATGATGCCAGGTTCAAGAGAGAGTAAATTGTAAATTCAGTTGCAAGAGGCGTTCCACGAAACATATAAAGGTAAAGCCGGTCCATTGCCTCCGCAATACGTTGGAGATTTTTCTAAGTCCCACTTTATTTTCCATTTTCACATTTTGTTATTTCTAATACGCAAATAGAACATATGAGACATGTGAAATTTTTTTCGCGAAGGACTTAATTTGTGATTTTGGACGAGTCTGTAGTTCAGGAGTAATCTTAGCAAAGGAAGTGACCTCAAAATTTCGGCGTCTCTTGTTTAACTCGAATAATCTTTGGTATATTGATCGCAATGGAACTTACTTTTCATCCATTTTGATTCACTCGTGCAAAAAATTAGTGGGAACCACTGTAGTGATGCCGAAATAGTTACATACCTGAAACAGAGATACAAACATAAGTCAGCTAAAATCATCATAGATCAAATATCTGGGTTACATTTTTCTACTATCTGCAGTTTTTGGACTTTTTCTCGACTTGTCTTTTTTTACGGAAACAACTAGGTTCTTTAGTACAG
Source organism: Bemisia tabaci (assembly GCF_001854935.1). NCBI lineage: Eukaryota > Metazoa > Arthropoda > Insecta > Hemiptera > Aleyrodidae > Bemisia > Bemisia tabaci. The sequence goes on along the minus strand of NW_017548920.1, from coordinate 25,045 downwards.
AGAACACTAAAAACTGGAGAGCATAGTATTCAGCAGTATACGTAGGGTAGTAGTATATGTTGGAGAACATTACTCATTTAACAATATCAAACTTAATATTAGTTCACAGTGGTCCTAGACCAAACACAGTGTTTTCGACGTTCAAAGGAAATATAATTGGCCATAAAATTCTGATTCGCCCAAATTCGCAACAGAACATCACAGAATATCAATTCAACTAGGACGATAGCTGAATCTGCATTTACGTCTAACCAGATAGAATTTTGACATTTAAAATGCGATGCCCCCATATAACTTTAATCCGTCTTTTTCTGATTAAGTCTATGAACTCGCGATGGCTATAGAGGAGCGGAAAAAGACGCGAGACCTGTGATGAAATAGCGTATAATGCCGTATCTGACCTACTAAAAGATTTTATTTGAATTCTTTTGGCACGATAAGAATCAATTTAAATTCGATCCTTCTCCAACTACTAAACCGGCCACTCACCTGTGAACTTGAGCTAACTACGCCGGGCGGCGTGAGGTCTAGGTAACCGTTGCCTAACCAGGTCGCATAATAACGCTCCTGCGTTACCAAGTCTACTCGACCAAGATGGTAACCGATACTTGGTGATGGTCTCGCATAGCTAGTTGCTAATCTACTATTTTTACGATGTTTTTTTCTGGCCACGCGTTTAGCCATATTTCCTGTGCATCCGNGAGAATAGTAGAGTCGAGGTATCGAAAACTATAAAGAGAGAAAAAGTAAAATAAAAAAATCATGTGACAGAAATTTGACTTGAGAACTCGGAAATAAACAAATTAGGCTCATACAGTTTTATTTAATGAAAATTGAAGCGTTGGGTACAGAAAGGGCATTTCTTCGTTGCCGTTTCTCAAAATGTTCGCTTGGATCTCATCCGTTGTGATTCAAGCAAATGTAGGAAATTCGTTGTGACTTATACTGGATATTCTTTACAGTTTAACAATACTGAAAACTAAATTTTTCAGAAAATTCACCGAAAAGTTTCTTTTCTAAAACATAAATTAGCAGTGGAGATTCTGAAACACCCCGACCAAAACATACCTTTCTGTATTCAACGCCTTAATTTTGAAACGATAACTTCTCTTTGAGAGGAACAAGAAAGAAATTTTACCACACGCAGACCCTTTGTGTGCCAAACGTTTTGGTTTCTCTACTGAACTCGATTCAATGCATGAGAGAGGCTTTTCGAAGTCATTTAGACACTAGATTGAAGTGAAATTGGAAGTTGAAAAAGTGTATTTCCTTAACCATTCGTGAAAGAATTGTCAATGCAATAAGCAAAATTAAAGCGGACCCAAAAAAGAGCAAGTTCATGTCGAATCAAGTGAAAATGAACTATGCTAATTACGTAAATTTTCGTGTTTTAGCGAACTTTCACAAAGAAAGGCGTTTTTTCTGTTTCTCTTTCTCCCTTATTTTCATTTATTTACTTAATTTGTCTTCCTCGAAAGTTTTGCACTGTAATAGAGGCTGAAGAGAACTTGGAAGATAATTTTAACGCAATACACTCATTGTTACAAAATAAATCATTTTTGCCACGAAGGATAAAAATAATGGCTCAAAATAATGGGCTCTGTTCGTCAAGCGGGAAGCAGATTTCTAGGAAGATAAGAGATTTGCTTGTTAAAAATGACCGGCAAAGTTGACCAACTCTCTTGAAGAACACCTTCAGGCTTAAAATTTTAAGTAACTCTCAAATTTAGTAGCGAAGACATTCCATTTTGTTGAGAAATGATCCATTATTTTTGCGATAATGATTCATTTGTCACTTGTATGAACCGTAGTGGCCGATTTGACTTCGTTAGGTTGTGGTTTTTTTCTTTTACGTGGAGAGATTCGTTATTTTGCAATCCAATTTTCGATTCTAACTGCTATTTGGAGGAAAATGACAAAGAATTCCCTGGTTCTCCATCGTCGTTTTCTAGATAAAAGAGTGCAACGATTTTAACAATTTTTGTCCAATTATGACTTTTCGTCAACGATTTCAATTTATCTCGGAAACTTATGGGCGTTCCTAGCTGTAAATCTCACTGATTTAGTTCTGATTCCACGCAAAAGGAACAGAATTTCGGACAGAAACGGTCATATTTTTGGGGGGAACAAAATCGAATTGCACGTTTGTCTCACACTCAATTTTAAAACCCTCGAATTCTACCTACGAACGTACGTTCATCCGCGTAGAAAACAGTAGCGTGGCCTGTTTTGCGATTTATCGATTGCTCTACCATTTAAACCGGTGGAAAAGGATCGATAGACAGGAAGTTCACAACAAACACTTTAATGATCGATTCTTCACCGTAGCTTCATATAGGGAAATATCGGTAATCGATCATTCGCGCCTCGCCACTGATAGGAAATGACGATTTGATCCCCAGGAAATCCTGTGCCCAGTACTAAATTTCTGATAGTGCGGTGCTTATTACCATCCATACATATAAGTTGCTTTATAGCAATCCCTGGCCCCCTACAAAAACTGCACTGCATTTTGCAATTTGGAACTATAATATTCGACTCAGTTTAGAAACGACGTATATGCAGTTTCTCCATGCATGAGTGTTTTACGGATGGGCTAGAAATTGTAGTTCCCAATTGCAAAATGCAGTTCAACTAATCTCCACTGCCTCCTGTCGAACTACAACCCTTCGGACATTGTGCACCTTAACATTTCTGCTTCAATCCCATCCCTCCAACCTCTCATTGGGCGCTCTCTACTCCTTCTGTCAGGAGGAACCGAATCAAGGACCTTCTTCGGCAACCTGTTTCCTGCTATTCTCTGAACATGACCATACCAAAATTGTTTCGTCGTAATGTCATGCATGATGGTCTATTAGGCATCCATGATCTCCCGTACCGTCTCATTCTGACGCGATCCTCTCTGATTATTCTGATTGGTGTAAAATTGACCAATTAATATGATATAATACTAGTGCCCACGACCAAATTTTCTGGGTATTATTTACAAGGCATGATCAAAAATCGATCTAAAAACCACCGAAATTCACGTCATCCGTGAAGTTTAGCGAAGACCGTCTGGCAGCACTGTTCCGGACGTGTAAGAAGGGCGATTAGTAGTTTTGACACGTAAGATAACGTTTAAAAGAGGCCCGCTCACGGTGAGACAGCCGCGCCGCGACGTGACGGACTCTCGGCCTCCGACTCTGAGAATAGAGCGAGCTGAGGGCTGAGGGACACGATTTTTGGGAGCGCATTGAAACAAAAGCCCAATGATCTTGCCCTTGTTTGACAGGTCAATGATCGAGGCTCACTCAATGCCCGATTTTTAGGCAACGCAGCGATTCCTGGAGGTACGCACAGGTTCTGTGTGAGCCTGTGGCAAACTTGAGCTGTTTAGGAGGTAGGAGTGCATTTCACAGTTTGCAGATGCGCTCATCGTGATTTTTGAGACATTATCCGCAAGGAACAACTCTTTTTTTACCCTTGCAAAAGTTTGCAAAGTTGCATTGTTCATGAGGAACTAATTGCCAATTTCCGAGGGTAAAAGTTTCCACCTGTCGCCAGGTGTTTAGTGGAGCATCTCTCTTCGTGTCTGGGAATAATGAAGACCCTGGTGGGTCATTGCTGACGAGGTTTCGAGGATTTGCCGAAGAATCTCTTTTCAAAGTGGTCTTGGAAACCATGGCGTGGCGCCGATGGGTGATCTTCGAAACTATTCTAGAGGGTGATCCAGGGTTAAATGGCCAGACTGCAAGAGCGTGTTCTATGGGACAAAAGAAGACTTTTTGGTTCTATAAAGTTTGTTTCCAAAACTGCCCCCAGTCGGAGCTACGGCTCCCCCAAAATATCGGAAAATAAACGTTTTTCCTGAATTTTGGCGACGGCTGTGAACCAAATCTAATGAAAATGTGTACACCCCTGTATTTCTAAGCACTGAATTCATAAATGATCTAAAAAAAAATTCGAAATCGAATTTTTAAGAGAGGGTTTGGGGGTGTTTCCGCTCCAGCAGTCTGGCCGTTTAACCCTGAATCACCCTGTATTCTCTTCCGAAAACAGTGAACACTGGAAAAAAAACCAATTGGATCAAGAGTCCAAACTCTTAAAAACATCGACAAGAAAAAGTACTCTTGACTCAATCAGAATCTAGCTTAAATCAAGAACCAAGCCTCTTACTTTGAGCGGATTTCCTTTTGATTTAAGCTTAAATCCGATTGAATCAAGAAGCCCTTTTCTTGTCAATGTTTTCAAGAGTCTGAACTCTAGATCCAATGTGTTTTTTTCTCCGATGTTTAACCCTGGATCACCCTGTATTCTCTTCGGAAAACCGTGAAGACGGAAGATCTAGACTATTGCATGCGCTGTATAATTCAAGAGAGAATGATCCGGCGATCGAGTGAATGGACACTAAGGTCTCCTCAGATCAGGGCTAATTAGGACTACGTAGATCAGGGTCAATGATCATGTGCAGATACACATGAGCCGAAAGTCGAGTTGCACATCACACCCACGCTTCAACGCTTCACCTACTCGCCATCGCGGTCATCTTGTGAGTTCCCGATTCCCGACTCGTTTTCCTCGACCGAGATAATACCATGCTGCCAATCACCTCGCTATTTGTCTCATTTTGACAACGGCGACTTTTCCAAAAAAATATCTCTTTTTTAAACGGGAAATTTTTAATTACTGGGAAAATCTGCAGATTTTTTTTTTTGTAAGAAATGGCCGCTGGCTTCCGGGTGAAAAGGAAAATTAAGAACGGACGTTTTGCAATAATGAAATACAACTAAAGGATGACTCGGTTTCTTAGATTAAAACATTCCATGCCTTCCCGCTACCTTTCCGGAGTTTTTGAATGGGCACTTCCACGAGTTCTTAATGTTTTTCTCGGATGAATTCTGATGAAAACCCTTCGTGCAATGTCTTAAGATGGAAGTCACTTGGTGATGAGAATCATCAGAGATTTCGGCCTCTAGCAGCCTTCTGCACCGACATTCACTGACTTTTCTCTGATTTCTCAGGGTTTGACGGAATTTCCTGACTTTCCAAGTCTTCCCTGACTGAAAAATTTGTCGCCTTAACGCTTCCGCGATAAAATTTATCACTTTCGTCCAAGTGACGACGAAACGCCATGAGCAGCTACTCGGCCAAACATTTCAATGTTACTTTTCCATTCGCAAATTGTTTTTTTACCTAAAAAACTTTGGGCACTTCCAACTGTAAACGCTAATTTTTTATATGATCTATAAGCATGAATCATCACTGAAAAAAAAAAAAAAAACTCCGGGCGTGGAGGTCATGCTTACGAGCTATATAGACATACCGTCCGCGTTTCAGGCTCAGAGGCTGAAAGTTCCGGGCGCGGCACCCGGAGCAATCGAAGCTACGGCGTCAGCCAGCACCCTGAACATTCGGCCAACAACCCCGTAACAAACGGTATGTCTATATAGCTCGTCACTTTTTCTTTCAATGCAGGAAAAAATTGGAAAAAAATTGCACGCGCACATGCCTGTACACTGGAAAAAAACCACATTGGATCAGGAGTCCAGACTCTTAAAAACATCGACAAGGAAAAGTACTCTTGATTCAGTCAGAATCTAGCTTAAATCAAGAACCAAGCCTCTTAATTTAAGCGGATTTCGTTTTGATTCAAGCAAAGATCCGATTGGATCAAGAGTATTTTTTCATGTCAATGTTTTCAAGAGTCTGGACTCTAGAACCAATGTGTTTTTTTCTTCCAGCGTACAAAAATAAACATTTTTGAGTCAATTCTGCAATCTTGGAATCGAGTTACGTTCCTTCGCCCTAAAACCGACGATGCGAGATAAATATGGCAAAACGGGCTTTCCGGCGGGAAACCCGATCCGAGGGGGAGACGCGACGTGCGACAACCGGCCGGATTTCCTCGCGGACCAATTTCCTCGCTCTCAAAATCGCGTCCGTCTCCGGTGGCGAAAGCTCGGCCTTATCGCGGATCGCGCTCGTTAAAGTGCACTAAAAGTTCCGGCGAGCGGACTCGGATCCCCGATTATCGAGTATCCAGGCTCGCGATTCGGGGCGGGGCGGGGGGACGCAGTGCTCGCAGCGCCGTCGCCCGAAAATGAAGTGAGGATTTTCGGCGAAAAATGAGAGTGCATGTGGTATTGGTGACGTGGTTTGGTGTCTTCAACGCGGTGTCCCTTCAACGCCCGCGGCAGGGGTCTTCCTCGGCGCTGCCGTCCCTCAACCTGGCCGAGAACTTCCTCCAACTCAACAAGATCATCGACAGGGTCAACAGTCAGCAAGCTTTGTGGAAGGTGAGTGGTTTCGGTTAACACACAATTCTTCGTTGGATAATTTAATTTTTTCCATAAAAACGGCAGTGCGGATTTTCGGGCAAGTTTCAGTGAATTTTCTCCATAGTACGAAGCAAATTCCTTAAAATTTTCGAAGAAATCCGCACAAATGAAGGTATTTCTGTCAAACGGAATTATACATGCACTGGAAAAAAAACACATTGGATCTAGAGTCCAGACTCTTGAAAACATTGACAAGAAAAAATACTCTTTATTCAATCGGATTTTTGCTTCAATCAAAACGAAATCCGCTTGAATTAAGAGGCTTGGTTCTTGATTTAAGCTAGATTCTGATTGAATCAATAGTACTTTTTCTTGTTGCTGTTTTTCAGAGTCTGGACTCTAGATCTAATGTGTTTTTTTTCCCCAGTTTTTGCCAGTTGCCCTTTGCTCCGAAAAAATCTTCGGTAGTACGAACCGAATGTACGGTCTTCAAAATCGGCTAAATCGTACGGTTCGTGCAATCGTTGTTTCGGTTGTGGAAGCCGTATCCTAGAAACCGAGCAGCTCGGAAAAAAGCGCGGTCGCAAGAACCCAATAATACGACCGATACTGACCACGGTACATTCGGTTCTTATGATCGAACTTTTTTTCTCAATGTGGTCGCAGAATTTTGTTTTGATGCTTAATTCTTGTGGATCAGCTAAGAAAAATAAGACCTGTCCGAATAACAACTCTCTACGTTCAATGTTAACCGAAATATCGCGCTTTGAGAAATTCAGTCAAGGATGTCAAAAATGGAAGAAATCCATCCCAACCGCTAAACGAATACCGCATATTGAATAACACAACTTACAACATCTGCCGAAAGATGTGTATACATATGTATATGATGACAGTACATCGTACAACACAACAAGATAATTTCGCACAATTTTCATACATTTTAAGGTTGCTCAGAACATTTATCTGTTTATTAAAATTTATGACTTTTTAAATCGCATTCTATATTATCAGAATTTTTTAAGCAAAAATCTGTCAGGATTCTGACAAGCATCTATCTATAAAAAGTATGCACTCAATACTGCTGAGCTAAGGAAACATTTGAGAACATTCTAAAAATTCGAGAGTTGCCAAATTTCCTCCGAGAAAATTATGATACAGAAACTTAAGAATAATTTCTTTCGAAATAATCAGCTAATTTAGATATGATTGAGAATGAAATTCCCTAAAAAAGTTGAGGAAAAATATTGTCAGGTTTCTCAAGAAATTCTCTTAATCAAAGGGACTTCGACAACATTTGAAGTCTCATGCGGCGTTCTTCCTTAGCGTCGCTTATTTCATTTCAAACGGTTTCCTTCGATGGAAGTAAAAGGAAAGTTCATTAAGCTGTTTTGGATTTAGTCGCAGCCCTTGATACATGTCTATCATTTCCAGGCGGGGAGAAATTTTGGAGAAAATACGACAGTGAATGACCTGGTGGACCTCTTGGGGGTGGAATGGTCGATTAGCACGGTGCTGTTCCTGCGGAAAATGAACGACCCCAACTGGCCTCCTGACGAGAGAGTCCCAGAATTTTTCGACGCACGAGAGAAGTGGAAAAACTGCACTGTCATCGGCGAGATTTTGGACCAAAGTCAATGCGGCTCTTGTTGGGTACGTTCGTTAAATTTTTCCTTCAAACATATCCACGAGTTAAGGTGCAGAAAGCTCAGAAATACACTCAGTATCAGAGACATGCTGGGAGGTGGTACACACACTAAATAGTCAATTCGAAATGTCTACCTCTGTCTAGTATCGAGAAAACTCAATAGTTGAGGCGTAAAAAGAATACGAATATACTACAAGACTTGAAGCACAAATATGTTGAGTGGTAAATGTTCGATGAGAAATTTTACCTCGCAAAACTTTGGACATAGATATTCTTCCTTGAATATATGTTTACTGCACTTTTGCGGAAATTTGCGATATGAATATAAATCTCTTATACCTTCCTGTCATTCCTATTCATCATACTATGGAACCGTCCTTGTACTCGTTTTTTTTCTATAATTAGGACTTTTAAGACTTACTTTAGCGAAAACAGGGAAATATTTGTGCCTTCGGGAACTCTTCAGATTTTATTTCTCAAAAAAGGAAGGGAGGAGGGTAGGGAGGAAACCTTATACATTTCACGTAGACCCTTCAAAGTTACTGGGCCTACGATCCTAAGACCCTAAATAGAATGAATATGTAGGCGCTTTCAGGACAGAAAGTTAAAACATGATCGATGATGCTGATAATATAGAAGAAGATGCAAATTGAAATCAGTTTAAGTTAGTATTTTATGTGGCGTTTCAGGCTATGGCACCTGCACAAGTAGCCACCGATCGGTACTGCATAGCCTCAGGGGGACGCCATAATATTAGGCTCTCAACTCAGGAAATCTTGGACTGTGCCATCATGCGCTACAGGCGTGGCTGCAAAGGCGGGTAAGAAATGAAAAATACGTTTCGAAATCAATTAATTCCTCTATTTTATCAAGATTGTCATACTTTCTTTATCTTCAAATTCCTTAACTTTCCCTCATTTTTCCCAGAAAATTTTTGCTTTTCCCTGTTTCCAAAATTTACCGAGAAAAAAAAGCACTGAGAAGAAACTGTGAACATTACTTATGAAAACCGAAGTAGCAATGTACCTCCATTCTCCATGTGAACTCTAAATGTTAGCCACAATCAATTATAAACATTTCATTTTTATCATAGGGAGATCATTTTACCATAAATCGGTTAAAAGTTTATAATCAATGAATACGGCTATAGGAACAGCATTAATGGAACAACATGACTTTGCAGTGGCGTGGCGTGCTTTAAGATATATCGATTGAACTGTATTTTAAACCTACGGAAAAGGATCGAAGAATAGGGTGTCCGCGACTAACAAATTCACAAACGATTCTTACCATAGCGCAAATTAATGGGAAAATATCGATAGTCGACCATTCACGCCTCGCCACTGCTACTTTGGTAATTACAATTACATTTTTCTTCGTGCGAGGTGTGAGTCAAGCTCAGCCTTGATTTGGATTAAATCCTTGATCATTTGCTAATTAATTTGCCTGATTCGTGTTTTTCTTCTCATTTTGATAGGATGCCAGCCGAAGCATACCAGTTTATGCGTAAACATGGGCTTGTGAGCGGCGGGACTTTTGGGTCGGAGGAGGGCTGTCAACCTTATTTTATGCCCAAGTGTGCCCACCACGGTATCGGCCCTTTCACACCTTGCAGCCGAACGCAGCAGAAGATTCCAGTCTGCAAAACGAAATGTACCAACGATAAATACAGCGTTGAATTTAAGGATGATCTCAGAAAATGTAAGCTTTTCCTTCTGGGATGGAAGATATCTTCAGTCATAAAACTATTTAGACTATTTTTGAAGATTCCGTGCGGTTGGGCTAAAGAAAACGCGGTAAATCTGATTGACCAGAATTCGCCAAAAAGATCAAAGAGCTAATTAAAGGAGGAGTTAACATTCGGCTAAACCGTGACGACGTCCAATCGCGCTTAAAGTTAATAAGAAGAAATTTTATAAATATAGCCAGTGATGCAGAAAAAGTGGAAAAAGTTTCACATTTACTCCTTAATGCGAATGATCATTTCGCGCCCAAGCGCATCATCAGGGCGTACAATACCGTGATCATGTCGCGTTGAGGAAACGCACGTCACAAACGTAAAAAATTATTGCTTGAGTCTGATGCTTTAACTCGCTGACGACTTAAAGGAAGAGGAGAATATTTTTTGTTCAAAATTGTTGGACAAATACTTTAGTGCAGTGACGAAGCGTGAATGATCGATTCTCGATACTTCCTCACTTGAAGCTATGGTAAAGAATTGATTATTGAGTAGTTCGTTGCGAACACCCTATTTATCGATCCTTTTCCACAGGTTGAATTAGTATGTCAATCGATAAATCGCAAAGCACGCCACGCCACTACTCGGAGAAAGAAGAAGAGAACACATTTCTTTTGAGCTCCTTATTCAAGGATTTCAAAAACGAAGACGACAATTGATACCAATTAAGATAGTAACTTTGCATGTTAGCAACAAGACTTAACGTAATGAAACATATCGATTGTTTCAGTTGAGAATCACGTTCCTCAAATTACGATCATGTTTGTGCACTTATTTTTCATCTTTTTAGAAAGAAAAATAAGCAACATTTTGCTTAAAATTCTCAGTGAGCCTCCTTCACTTTTGAAACATATTCACATAAAGCTTTGAGAAGATAATTTCCTCGGTTTCTTTAAGATACAGTGAAACAAAATGAAAGGTACCTAGTTCTAGTATAGCTTTCAAAATTTGAGACATTTTTTAACTTCCTAAAACACGAATCACTGGGCTTCCAGAAAAACTTAAATGTAGAACCAAACTTGGGAAATTGGGAAGCACATGCTCATGCAACAATGCACCTTTTTGCGGTTTTACTACCTACTGAGTTAAAATAGCCTATGATTTCCAAACGTGCTTATTTCCGTTAACATTTCTGTTCTCATTCAATTCTTATCTGTCTATGAATAGTTAATACCATTTATAAGCTGGGAACGAATGAGAAATGGATCCAGAAAGACATCATGACGTATGGACCTTTATCAACCCAGTTTCAAGTACACGAGGATTTTTTTCTGTACAAATCAGGTGGGAACTAATAATACTTACGGCTTCATTTGCGTTTCTATTATTTTTTCTTCGTGATTTGCCCTCTTTTTTTTCAAGTATTGGAAAAAAAGGTCAAGATTTCTTTTAAATTACATTACGACTTAAGACCAAGCATATTCTGCATGGCTTCTAATCTCGTCCATACTTTTCCGTACACGTAAATAAAGTATGGATGAGATTCAGTGATACGAATACGGTACCATCACCGAAGGACTCTATGCTAGCAAATACCGTAACTTGAGTAGCAATCGCCAAAGGTATGGTACTCGCTGCCTTACATCATCAACATCGTTGTGTTAAAAATCATCTGGACTCATGCAAGAATTTATAGACTTCTGGTAAAATTTCTCAGGGGTGCAGAAAGTTCTTCGCCTTCACATTTTTAGAGACAGCCTTCGCATTTTTGGAGGTCGCCCTCACAATGCTGTCCACATGAAACTTGCGCGCTTCACTGCATCCTTCGCACACTGGAAAAAAAAAAAAAACACATTGGATCTAGAGTCCAGACTCTTGAAAACATTGACAAGAAAATGGACTCTTGATTCAATCAGATTTAAGCTAAAATCAAAAGGAAATCCGCTCAAATTAAGAGGCTTGGTTCTTGATTTATGCTTATATCTGATTGAATCAAGAGTATTTTTTCTTGTCGATGTTTTTAAGAGTCTGGACTCTAGATCCAACGCGGTTTTTTTTTTCCAGTCCATACAGAGCGCGCTTCACCATTTCCTTCGCATACACGACCGCACTTAACTACTTTCTTCGCATAAGAGAGCGCCACACAGTTTTCACTCAAAAATCTATGCGCTTAGCTGGTTTATGCATTCTGCCATCACATTTTCCCCCCTTCTACCAGGTGCCTTCACATTCGCTCCGCGATCGGTCGATTGAGCACTTTCTGCACCTCTAAAATCGTCGTTCCCCTCACTAAAGAACGTATCTGCATTTCAATGTTGCCAAATTTGCCCTCGTAAATTGCATTTTCACCGGAGAACCTTGGACATTTCTACCTACAAATATTCCCGATATTTCTCCTGTTCTCATGCAAGAATCAGAAACATTTTGAGAAAAATTGCTCAGATACATACCTGTAAGAAATTGAATTGTTTGAGTCAATTTTCAAACCTTGGAATGAAATTACGTTTCTTCGTGCGGGTTACGACGAAATCGTCGCTTCTCTGACGTAAAAGCGTAACTCGATTTTTGCGTGAACCTTGTTCTCTGTGCAACTATATGCTATCAGCGGCTCACGCAAAAATTAAGATACGCCCTTACGTCAGGGGAGCGACGAAATGTGCCATGCTTCTCTTTCAATATACTCCGAACTATATCGTAGATGAAGAGCTTAATTTTAAAGCCCCCGATTGCTTTCCGTTGCAGGGGTATACGAGCCGATGGCCTCGCTCTTCCTCTCGCCGCAGGGCACCGCGCGGGGTCACACGGTGAAGATCATCGGCTGGGGCACCGAGAAAGGGATCCCTTACTGGTTGTGCATCAACTCGTGGAACGAACACTGGGGCGATCGTGGCATCGTCAAGATGAGGCGCCGCTCGCCACTTCTCCTTCTCGAGCTACTCATGTACGGCGCCCTCCCCACGATCGACACCAAGTTCTTCCAGCCTCAGTACCAGCCGAAACCTCCTCAGTCACCTCCAGAGCTCCCGCAGAAACCGCCTCAGTCACCTCCACAGGTTTCGCAGAAACCGCCTCAGTCACCTCCACAGATTTCGCAGAAACCGCCTCAATCACCTCCACAGATTTTGCAGAATCCGCCTCAGTCACCTCCACGGGTTTCGCAGAAACCGCCTCAGTCACCTCCGCAGATTTTGCAGAATCCGCCTCAGTCACCTCCGCAGATTTTGCAGAAACCGCCTCCACAGGTTTCACAGAAACCGCCTCAATCACCTCCACAGGTTTCACAGAAACCGCCTCAATCACCTCCACAGATTTCGCAGAAACCGCCTCAATCGCCTCCACAGCTCCCGCCGAAACCGCCTCAGTCACCTCCACAATTCCCATCGCCCAATCAGATTAAATCCACGACTAAGAGGTTTGCGCCACGCCAGGACACCATCTCCCAAGATGTCAGTCTTTCATCTAGTTCCTCTCAACCCCCCGATGATCCGGCACGGAATGGTCCTGGAGGATCCTCAAAAGACGCTACCGCTGGACCCTCCGAACCATCCACTGACGCACAAAGGCACGGAGGAAAGTCTTCCGATGAGAATAGAGAGCGGCCTTTTCAGGCTTCACCGAGTAAACGGTCACAAGAACACGAAGAACTAGCCACTCAGGCATCAGCGAACCAGAAACCGACCTCCCGATTACCAAAGAACGAGCTATCAGCTACCAAATCACCCGAACACGAGCAATCAGCCCGGTCGGCAGGAAACGAGACGCAGGTTTCCCGGTCGCTTAAGAACGAGAACGCAACCACGGAATCGCGAAGGAATGATCAATCAGTTGCCCGAGCATCAGAAGGTGAAAAGCAAACCTCGCAGTCGTCAGAAAACCAAACACCGGCTGCTCGGTTACAAGAGAATGAGCACTTGGCCACCGTAATACCGGGGCATGAAAGATCAGCTTTTCAATCATCAGAGGGCCAGATAACAGCCGCCAAGTCATCGGAGAACGAGCAACCAGCATTTCGGTCATCAGAAAACCTAACGACGGCTGCTCGGTTGCCAGAAATTGAGGAAGAGGCCGCGGAGGTACGATTGAAAAACCAACTAGCCGCTCGGTCAGCTGCAAACCAAACACCGGCCACGAAGTCTTCAGTAAACGAGCATGTAGGCACTCGATTGTCAGAAAACCGAACACCAGCTGCTCGAATGGCGGAAATAGAGGAGGCAGCCACCCAGCCACCATCAAATGTCAAACCAGCCGCTCGGTCACCATCAGGAAACCAAACACCGGCCGCTCAGATGAAAGAAAATGGAGATTCAGCCACCGAATTACTAGAAAATGAACGATCAGCATCCAAAAGTCAGCCAACGGCCACCTGGTCACCTTCAAATGAGCAACCAGTCACTCGGTCATCAGAGAAGCAAACACCGGTTGCTCGATTATCAGAAAATGAACAAGCGGTCACCCTTTCGCCAGAGCAACCAGTCACTCGGTCATCGGAGAACCAAACTCTGGCTGCCAGGTGACAAGAAAACGAAAACCGAACCAGGCACAGGTTCAACAGAAAACCTAACACTTGCTGTTGTGTTATCAGAAACTCGGACATCGGTCATTCACAAGAAAGAGAGAAAAAAGCCACTATCGGGTAACTCGAAAATTCATAAATCGCCAATTCGTCAATAGAATATTAGATACGAACTCCTCAGTCCTCATAGGATCAGTAACCGTTCCCAAGGTGAAGTCATTAGATGCATCCAGAGGACAACAGGGATAGAGATCGCGAATCTAGAGCCGCGACCGATGTGCGATCAAACGGAAATTAACATAAAACTTATTTTTAATTTTGATTCCAGCCATAAAAATGCCTAAAATTTGAAAATGTTTACTTCATAATCAACAAAAACAACATGAAAGGTACAACCGCCAGTTGCGAGGAGGAAAAAAATAAAAACAGTTAAAAAGGCCTTTAAGAAAGAAAAAAATTGTTAAATAAGTGATAACGGAGGAAGCATATGAATTTCCCACACGACTTCTTGAAGTCCCGAAGTTCTTAGCGTGACAAGGCACAACCTAAAGTTTCAGAGTGCCTCTCGGCTTCGGACAGGACATCCTTTCCAAAAATTACTAGCAGCAATGTGTTTCATGATAAACCAGCTGCTTCGAATTTGATAGGACTATCTTACGCAAAAAATAACGATGCTACGAAAAAAGGTGATTATTACTTTATCTTTGAAAGTTTCTGCTCAGATTTCATTGATCTTACAAATCGCCATCAATTTCTCTTAGGAGAAAAGATTACGATAAATATTTTCTTCCATAAAAAATTGTAGAGTAAACATATTTGATTCTTAAACATGGAGAAGATTATGTGCTAAGATGAATTTCCTACTAACAGATTAATTTTCAAATATCTTTGTAAGCACCTCTGAATTTTGATAAATTGTACAGTTATGAATGAGGGTGGAAGTTGAATTGCTTTCTGTGGCTTCAAGGAAATTTTATAGGAAAAAAAAAACTGTCACAGAGTTAATTTCATTACGTTTCTCGTTCATTCTTTGAAATGCTCCAAAAAAAGATCAGTTTTAATATTGAGTGACAACCATGAACGTTTAGTTTAGCTGCTTATAAAGTAAAGACATGTGATCAGCTGGTTAAGGATTTTCATTGCATTTGTTTATTCAAAAATGTGAGGAATGAGATAATAGTAGAAGAAGAATACACACTTTGTAATGTAACAAAACATTTGGCAACGTGGTTAACATCTGCGCAATTAGAGGCTCGTCCCATTAATAGGATGATTACTGGTATCTCATGACTTATTATCATTGTGGAACCCGTTTACTCTCCTTCATTTTTTTTCGAATGTAATAAAACTCGTTTAACGTCATTATTAGAATATTAGAATTAGTTTTCGCATTAAGCTCTTCCACAATTTCAAACCGATTGTAATAAATTTCGGATGAGAGAAAACTTTCTTCTCAAGTTGTTCCATAGAATACAAAAGGATTTTTGAAACTTGGCAACACTGTTTTTCCTACGTTTAAACGTATGAAAAACAATCGATTATTTCGATATAATTAATGGATTTAAACGGAGGAAAAACAATGTTCCCAACTTGTAAAATCGCCACTGATTGAGGGCAAGCACATCGGAACAAACCATTATAATCTATGTATCAATGTCCATCTTTCACTACTTACTCAAGCTGAGACGGTCGAAAGTTTTTCAGAAAAGGTGACAGGCTGACATTCGATGCAAAATTAAAAGAGATGAATTTGGACATGTGTGCGTAGGCTTTGAAGAATTAGTTGAACCTACGCCAATTCGACAAAATATTTTGATGAGAAGATCAATTGGGAGTAGCCTTAATCAGATAGACGGATTCAAAATTTCGTCCTACGCGTTGCTGCCGAAGAGAGATAAATACTTGGTTCACTGCTGAAGTTGTCGGATTTCAGGGATTTAGACCTTTTGGCAAGCTTGATAGATCGTTTTCGATAGTGGTTCGATGTATCTTTTGGTCCAAAGTAATAGAACATAACCTCTCAAACAAAACTTTCAGGAGTTCAGTCGGAAAAGCTGAAAATGAGAAAATTCCTTACTATTTCAACTTGCGATGCCATTTAGTACTCATAAGAATCAAAAATCTATCAGAAAAACCCCGTTTCCTCAGGTTACTTAATTGACTTTTGAGGCTATTTTTACATGTTGAACCAATCGATATCGATACAATCTCACTTTTTTGATGTATCAAAAACTATCTATGAGGAGAAGGTATGCTCCGTGTATTGATGAATGAGCTACCTAATTATTTCGATGTTGGGTGTTCTTTTCATTCAATAAAGGAGTAAAAATAACCATTATAACTAGACAGGATTTTAGAAATAGCGAACTCGATGGACAATTTCGAAAATATTCGCAACGGATTAGGATAGATAAATCATTAAGCTGGAATCCCATATTCCAATTGCTCAATTGTATGAACCTAATAACTAGATCGTGAACTTTATCGCGTCATCCATAATTGCTGACTCAGACGACATTTATTATGATACTTAATTTTTTCTTCGAGTGTTGTAAAGTCACACAAAACGCAACTCATGGAGTAAATCATCATTTAAATGAATGAAAAAGAGACACGCCTATGAAAAATACAGTTACTTGAGACCTGAAATTATGTTGTTAAGTTTTACACTCCCAACAATGAATCGAGACATCTTGTCTCGCCAAATTCTATTGTTGGTGCATTCCCTCTACCAGGGATCAAAAACAACACCTAGAGCCACGGAAGTATACTACGGACGGTAGCATAGGTAAACTTTTGACACTGGACAGTGGAAATATATGGTTGAGGGGCCTAGAGAAAAAGTGGGATAAGTACAGTTGTTGGAATTTCGAGAAATGCATGTGTAGGGTTCCACAATTACATTGAATGTTATGGCGGAAAGGAAGTTCAAATTCTCTTTTTTATGTTTAAAAATTGTCAAATTAGTCATGAATTTTTCGCAAAATATAGTGTGAGACTAGTTTTAGTTGAAACCATGAATATCTCAATTTTGTCAAGAACTGCACTTCTGCGCGTTGTTCTTCAAGCCCCTTAAACATCGTTTCGGTCCTGCGGGCTGATAATTGAAATTGATAGACAAAGCGATAGACAAAGAAGATATACGAAACATGGAACGGTCCAACTGGTTGAAACGGGTAGTTATCATAGACTAAGGGAAGATATTACGGACTGACTATATAGGGTCTCTCAGGGGTTGCTCTTGGTCCGTCTATTTCTCACATACTTTGTCTATTGCAGTCATCAACTTCCACCAACAGGATCGCTTTATTTTCGATGTGTCGTCTTCGTCAATAGCTTTGTCTATCAATTTCAATAACCAGCCCACTGGTCGAAGTACTCAGATTTTGGGGACATAAAATGAAGATCCTGTTTGGATCTAGTTCTCGTGTTCAGAGGTAACTAATTGTTACATCAAATTCTTATGCACGGACATTGCACGAGACAACTCAAAGGATAAAAATTCTTTACGAGGATCTTACGCAATTCCGTCGTTTTCTCACTCGAGCATAAAATTCTAGGATTCGCGCGCATCTGTTACACATTTCACTTTCTTTATATACATTACCGCCCTGCCGGGTTCTTGATGAAGCTTAATGTCTGCAAATGATAGTGTTACTGCGGTGAGAGCATTTTTTAACTGTCTCGGATAATAATCTGGATAGAAATTCCGAGAAAATCCATGCTCCTTTGCACTGTTGTCGTGTAAAGTAAAAACATTATTTTACCACTGCGATAACAAATGTGCACTTGCAATAGACTACACTTCGGTGCGGTCTCAACGATTATTGGTGGTCAAAGCCCGTGGCGAGGCGTGAATGATCGATTATCGATATTTCTCCATTTGAAGGTACGTTTAAGAATCGATTATTAAGGCGATAGATAACACCCTGTTCATCGATCCTTTTTCATAGGTTTGAATGACAGATCAATCGAGATATCGCAAAGCACGCCACGCCATGTCACTGGTCACAGCTGGTTTCCCGGACACAGCCAAAAGATCGGGTTTTCCATGGAACACTGAGATCGCAAAAATAAACTAACATTTTATCTATAGGCAAAAGTCCGGTTAAATAAAAACAAACCAACGCTGAAAAGTTAACGGACGGCAAAAGTAGTTGATTTTAGATTTTCAGGACCCCGAAAATTATTTGAGTTAAGTGGCCACAATTTGCGGCCCGCTAAATAATTAATTACTAAAAATCAGTATACTTAGCGATACAATGTTCTGAGATCTGCTGGGCTAAATTCCATTATTTTTGCTGTCATCAAAAGCTCTAAATGAGCCCGTTCTCTTAATTTTGTTGAAAACTGACCCTAGAAGCTATCCTGACGGGCTGGCCTGCGTAGCGATTGGGGGACGCACCCCTCAGTGATATATATTTCCATTCCTCATTACCTCTAAAGTTTAACGATCGAAAGTCTTAACAATTGAGAATTAAAACTGAGGTAACGAAGGCCTTTCTTGATGACATCTTCTTTCCTACATTAGCGTTAAAGTCTCCGGAGGTACAAAGTGTGTTGGTTACCAGTTGCGTTGCGTGTTTTGCGATACCTCAATTGATCTGCCATTTAAATCGGTGGAAAAAATCGATAGCCAGGGTGCTCGCAAAAAGCACCAAAAAATCGATTCTATACCATGGCTGCAAATGGGGAGACATCGATTATAGATCATACACGCTTCGCCACTGTTGGTTCTGCGACTTTATTCCTCTTTCTTCGAGGGTGTTCATGTCCGTTATGAGTCAATCGGTTTCAAGAATATTGCTACGCTTAAGACACAAGTTGTCTTTTGGGATCTGGTAAATCATTTCAACGTTTAATACGTTAGACTTAATGGTTGAATGGTTGCTTCTCAAACTGGACAACACGCACTGGGAAAAAAAACACATTGGATCTAGAGTCCAGACCCTTAAAATCATTGACAGGAAAAAGGACTCTTGATTCAATCAGATTTTTCCTTAAATCAAAAGGAAATCCGCTCAAAGTAAGAGGCTTCGTTCTTGATTTAAGCTAGATTCTGATTGAATTAAGAGTATTTTATCTTGTCGACGTTTTTAAGAGTCTGGACTCTAGATCCTATGTGGTTTTTTTCCAGTGCACACTATGCACGTATCAAATGAAACGAAAAATTAAATGAAAATTCTTGAGCCGTCCAAGTGTATTTTTAGTCTGTGTGTTTGATTCAATATTTCAAAACGAGCAAAACCTAGGAAGGCTTCTTTAAATTAATGCAATTGGGGAATTGGGAGAAAAACAAAACAAAAATGCGCAGACTTGATGTTGATTGGGCGATCTGTTGCTTGTGAGGAATCTTTTTTTTTCTTCCTATGAGAAACAAACTTGTTTGATGTCATCAAGTGTTGGCGCTAGAAAAAACGGCGTTGGACCAAGCTTTTCGGGGGAATAGAATCCACAGAATGCGAAAAATTCCGATCAATTTCGTTCGAGTCCGAGGATTAACCGAAACCGGAGGCTACAAAAACCATGGGAAGATGTTGCATCCGTAAGTGCACAGAACTCGACGAGGAAAAAACCGAAACGCAAGATGCAGATGTGGCATTAGATGAAGGAAAAAAAGAGTTACGACGTAAAACGAGTTATGAGGACAATCTGAGGAATCCAACGTAATAGCTTTGATCTTTATAAGCAGTCGTTCCCTCCTTTTCGACGGTGTTTCTAATATTATTTACGACCAAGCAACAAAACGTCATTACGCAAGGAATCTGAGACATTATTACTCTGCAAAATCACGCTGTTACAATGTCATATCGGGGTCACAAATTCTGTGTTACGTTTGATCGCGCCAGCAATTTCCCTCAAGCCAATCACAAAGCGATCGAAATTTGAAAATTTATTTTATCTGAATTGAAGAGAGGATTGCTTATTTTCTCCTTTACAGTGTGTTCCAGATCATTTTAAGTGAGGGGCTTAGAGGACAAGTCGCATAAGTGCATTTTTAGGAAAATTTGAGATATTAACGATTTCAAGAAGAATTAGTCTTGATGCATATTCTGTGAAAAAGTCGCTTCCAAGTTGCGACTTTTGAGCATCAAAAAGTCGATTTGAACTTCGTTTCCGCCATTGGGACCCATGTAATTTCTTGAAATAGAAAAAACCGCACTTACGCACGCTCCTAGTCTGGCAAGTCCGTCCGTCGAGCGTCAGTCGACCATTTTGAGAAAATTCTCAGAAAAGAAATGCTTTTAGAGGCAGGCTGTGCTTAAAAGCAGTTGGACTTTGTTAAAGTTGGACTTTTGATAGACTGACCTACTAAATACCGACCTACTGATACAGTCTGTTGTAATTATGCATCAAAAATTAATACTTGAGTCAATTCACTGTGACTCAACTATTGAGCTATCCTCGTCGAATATAAAGTAATTTCTCGCGGTTACAGTTATAGCTTTTACTTAACACAATCTGCCTGAAACTGTTATCCTTACCGTTGCAAAAATTAATCATCGAATTTCATCATATAAGTTCGGACTGAGCTTTCCAAAGATGAAAATTTCATCCAAAACTGTTTTAAGTAGAAATTGTAATTTAGGCACCAAAAAAATAATAAAATCCTTACGGCGCGGCGGTGGCATCCGGGGGCGAGGTCAAGTTCTGCAGATTTTATTCAGTGGCGTGGCGTGCTTCACTGGAAAAAAACACATTGGATGTAGAGTCCACACTCTTGAAAACATCGACAAGAAAAAATACTCTTGATTCAATCGGATTTTTGCTTGAGTCAAGAACCAAGCCTCTTAATTTGAGCGGATTTCCTTTTGATTTAAGCAAAAATCTGATTCAATCATGAGTATTTTTTCTTATCAATGTTTCCAAGAGTCTGGACTCTAGATCCATGTATTTTTTTTCCCCCAGTGTATGGGCCTGTTGCAAGGTGATGGTATTTGCGCATCGTTAACTGATTTCAAAAGCAAGTGGGCCTGTTGCAAACTTTTACTATAGAGCAAAAATAACAGTTGTTACTCATAAAAAGTGTCTCAAAAATCACGATGAGCGCACCGGAAAACTTTGAAATGCACTCCTTACTTCACAATTTGCATAAGAAATTTCGATGCGTTTTTTCGAGGCTTCAAAAACGATACCAAGGCACAAGTGAACATTTCGTCAGAGGAGTGTTTTCCAGTGTTTGCGATATATCGATTGATCTGCAATTCAAACCCATAAAAAATAATCGATAAACCGAGTGTTCGCAACGGATGCTCAAATTCTCGATTCTCTACCATGGCTTCAAACGGGGGAATATCGATACTGGACCATTCACGCCTGGCCACTGATTTTATCGCGGGGTTATCGACCGGCGGAAGGCGCGTCGCGGTTTGTTTCGGTTCATCCGCGGCTAATTGATCGAGTCAATCTTGGCAGACCGGGGGCCTCACCTGTTTCCCCGTCGGGTCCCACCGCCTCCTCCGTCGATTGATGGACACGTTTTACGTGCCAACCTTGCGTTTTGCGTGGGGGTCCCGCGGGGTGAGCGGAGGGGGGGCAGGGCTCCTGGCCAGGGGACTTGGACGGCTCCGAGCCCGGTTCAAGAGGTCCTCAAGGCGTGACGCACGTGACGTTATGAGAAAACTTGCGCCGCAGCACAGTGGATCGAGTCAATTAGAGAGGTCGGACATGAAATTTTTTACTAAAACTGCAAATTTTGATGTTTATTTCGTCACATTTCAAATGGTAAGGGGTGCTTCCAGCAGAAAATTTGACGAAAAAACCAATGGAACCACCTTTAGAACCTCAACATTCTGTATAAACGGAGATGAAAGCTTTTAAAGTTTCAAAATTTTGTCCGACCTTACCTACTGACACGATCCACTGTGCGCCGCTAGAGCTAGGGTACCTGACTTTCAAGGTACTTTATCTAACATGAATTCAACCTTCTGACACCAGAAATGTTCAGTTCGTTGGGCGGTTACCGTGAGGAAATGTGGAAAACGCACAAAGTTTTCTTGTAAGGGTA
The DNA here is from genome assembly GCF_001854935.1 of Bemisia tabaci. Taxonomy (NCBI): domain Eukaryota; kingdom Metazoa; phylum Arthropoda; class Insecta; order Hemiptera; family Aleyrodidae; genus Bemisia; species Bemisia tabaci. Next base: position 2,938 of record NW_017548920.1, on the reverse strand, counting down.
GGGTCTCTACTCGAAGGAAGAAATCACATGACTGCTCAAATTGCTTTTATGAAATAATGATTCAAGAAATATTTAAGCATGATTTAAATATTTTTTGTAAAAAATTCTTTCAACATAAGCTCAAAATCATACAGGAATTTATAAAAATAAAACATAACAAACAAGACCCACATTTTACCGCTTGTACCAAAATGGCGTCATTTCCCATAAGGCAAGACGCTGAGGAGTCCAACGACTGGAAAGAGCGCATCTGGTGGACCAGAAGCGCCCAAAAGCGCTCCCAGGGTGTCTACTTAAACAGGCTGGTCAAAAATACGTTCTTTAACATGTACTTTTTCAGTATATTCTCGAGAAATTCAGTACCTACTTCGCAACAGAATAATTCCGTACTTTTTCAGTACACTGAAAAAAATAAAACACATTGGATCTGGAGTCCAGACTCTCAAAAACATCGACAAGAAAAAGTACTCTTGATTCAATCAGAATCTAGCTTATATCAAGAACCAAGCCTCTTTTAAAAGGATTTCGTTTCGATTCAAGCAAAAATCCGATTGAATGAAGACTATTTTTTCTTGTCAGTTTTTCAAGAGTCTGGACTCCAGATCCAATGTGTTTTTTTCCAGTGTACCTCCATTAGACGAAGTTAGGAAAATTTCAAAAATTTGAAATTGCGACAAAAATGACAGAAATTTTTAAAAAATTCCGGACCTTTTTGCGGAATTTCCGGACTTGCAGAGACCCTGGCTCCCAATCGACTGAGCGTTCCGTGCCGATGGCTGAAACTGGATCCCATGCTCGGCTCAAGACGCATGCATGACGAAGTTAGAAAAATTTCAGAAATTTGAAACTGCGACAAAAATGACAGAAATTTTTAAAAAATTCCGGACCTTTTTGCGGAATTTCCGGACTTGTAGACACCCTGGCTCCCTATCGATTGAGCGCTTCGTGCCGATGGCTGAAACTAGATCCCATGCTCGGCGCAAGTGACCCATTTCGGGCGGTGACCCAAGTTATCGGTCCCGTTGAGGACGGCGACGCGAGTGTGCGAGTCCCGCTAGCCGGGCCGGGGCCGGAGCCGTCCTTGAGGGCACGTCTTCGCATTGTCCCCGAGCCCCGGGCCCGGCGGCCGATGAATATCAATCAGCGCCCGACGTGGACGTCCGACTTGACGTTGACGTCGAGGATCCGCGCTCGGGGCGTGACGCCGACTCGCGAATCGGTCACGGGTGCCCAACTGCTCGCTTGCTCGGTGCTCAGCCTCGTCGAAAATGCAGAGCCCCTTTGTCTCGGCCGCGGCCCGCCAAGGTCGCACCCTCCGGCCGACGCGCTCTACCAACTCCGGTTCAACTTCCCTGGTGGAATAACTTCTTCTTGCTTCGACGAAACAAGTTACTGAAGAGGATGGACAAGTCAAGACACAGTCTAGAGTGTCTACTTAAATTGAATTTTGGAGTTTCCCTGATATTTTAGACAAGATTTTCGAATTTTTGGCTGCGGCCCGCCAAGGTCGCACCCTCCGGCCGACGCGCTCTACCGACTCCGGTTCAACTTCCCTGGTGGAATAATTTCTTCTTGCACTGACGAAACAAGTTACAGGAGGATGAGCAAGTCGAGACATTGACTGATAAAAATTTCCAGAGTGTCTGCTAAAATATAAATTTGGATTTTACTGATTTTCCTGGATATTTTAGACAAGATTTTTGAACTTTTCAAATTGTTAGCTGCGACTCGCCAAGGCCGCAACCTCCGGCAGACGCAGTTTTTCGACTCTAGTCTAACTTCCCTGGTGGAATAAATTCTTCTTGCGCTGACGAAACAAGTTACTGAAGAGGATGGACAGGTCAAGACACAGTCTACAGTGTCTACTTAAATTTAATTTTGGATTTTCCTGATTTTCCCTGATATTTTTGACAAGACTTTTGCATTTTTCGAATTTTTAGCTGTGACTCGCCAAGGTCGCAACCTCCGGCATATGCGGTCTATCGACTCTAGTCCAACATCCCTCGTGGAATAATTTCTTCTTGCGCTGATGAAACAAGTTACTGAAGACGATGGGCAAGTCGAGACATAGACTGATCAAAATTTTGAGAGTGTCTGCTGAAATATAATTTTGGATTTTACTGATTTTCCTTGATATTTTAGACAGGATTTTCGAACTTTTCAAATTTTTAGCTGCGACTCCTCCAGGTCGCAACCTCCGGCGGACGCGGTCCATCGACTCTAATCCAACTTCCCTCGTGGACTAATTTCTTCTTGCTTCGACCAAACAAGTTACTGAAGAGGATGGACAAGTCAAGACACAGTCTAGAGTGTCCACTTGAATTTAATTTCGGATTTTCCTGATTTTCCCCGATATTTTAGACAAGATTTTCGAATTTTTCGAATTTTTGGCTGCGACTCGCCAAGGTCGTAACCTCCGGCGGACGCGGTCTATCGACTCCGGTCCAACTTACCTCATGGAATAATTTCTCCTTGCGCTGACGAAACAAGATACTAAAGAGAATTGACAAGTCAAGACAAAGTCTAGAGTGTCTAATTACATTTAATTTTGGATTTTCCTGATTTTCACTGATATTTTAGACAACATTTTCGAATTTTTAGCTGCGGCCCGCCAAGGTCGTACCCTCCGGCCGACGAACTCTATCGACTCCAGCCGAACTTTCTTCGTGGAATAATTTCGTCTTGCGCTGACAAAAAAAGTTACTTAGGAGGATGGGCAGGTTGAGGCATAGCCTAGAGTGTCTGCTAGAATGTAATTTTGGATTTTCCTGGTATTCTCTGATATTTTCGACATGATTTTCAAATTTTTCGATTTCGACAAAATTCAATAAATTTCGGAAATTTGAATTTCTCGCTCAAATTGCGACAAAAATGACGAAACATTCCAGATCTTCTTGCAGAATTTCCGCACGTTTTCAGTACATCCAGACTGCCCTTA
>NW_017548901.1:7317-20775 GCF_001854935.1 Bemisia tabaci | reverse complement strand
CCGGGCGCTGCTACCGTAATTTCTTTGTGCGTCGATGATTCCAGGGAAAGTCCACACGGAAGAAGAGTGCAAAAAGATCTGCGAAGACAGGGAGGGTTGGATGGTCGTCCCTGCACAACTTGATCATCATGGGGCCCATATTTCTCGAAGAAAATCGAAGGACCGCGGTAATCACCAGACGCGCATGACTCATGGCAGAGAGACGGATCAGAGCCCTCGTCGAATCGATTTTACTCATGCCAGGTTGTCGCGCCAGGGTGAGAAGTGCCACTGCGACTTGAACGCCATCGAAATCCGGGAATTTTTGCATTGGGAAACACTCCGGGAATCTTGGCTCGGGACAGAACCGTTGGAAGTCCGCAAGTTTGAGAAAAAGTGGGGCAAAAACCATTCTAAAGGTAGGCGATATTTAACCGACAACTTGAAATGGATCCGTATTGAGCCTGAGTCCGTGCGCATTAAGGATCAGGAGGCAGATAGACCAGTCAGGAAGAAATTCTCCGAGTGGCTGAAGGTGCCTCTGTAGAAGGACTGTATATCGACTGCGTAAGTCCGCAATAACATATCTAAAAATCTCCGCCTCGATGTTATTTTTTTACAGGAGAACAAATCGACATCATTCATTTTGCAGAATTTTCTTCGCACAGAGAAGAAAAATCGCAGCAGTTTCAAAGAATTGCTGTTGAGTAGTTTTCCGTTTTGAAAATGAAGTATGACAGGAGGTTTACGACGTCGCAAACCGAGTTACGTGATTGCCGACTTACACCGTCGATATGTCGCGGGCAAATAGGAAATTCAGGGATTTTGTCAAATGCCCAAGCAAATAGTCAAATATTCTTACTTAGATTGAAACTCTGATTCTTTTTCTATATTTTAGACGAAATAATTCATTGCTCTCGTAAGAAAAAACTCTCTGTAAAAATGTGCATCATACAACAGTATTTTATACGAATTTTAGCTTTTGAATTAACTAAGGGTCTCTGCCTCCGTGCCGCTGCGCGCCCCCAAAGGCCGCTTCGCGCCCAGCGGAATCGCCCGTTGGCGATTGTTGAGCAAATAATTTTAATTGAATAAAAAAACGATGTTTCAAATACAAATTTCCCGCCAAACAATATTCTTCATGACTTTCTCCTTGCTCTGAATTTTGATTCCTTCTTTGGAATTCGACCTTTGGGCTGTTTTCCTCTCTTTCCTCACCCCGTTCATCGAACATCAAAATGATTTTATTAGAAAAGGGAGGATATTTATCTTGACATTCTCACTGCATCATAAAATACAGGATTTTCAAAATTTGACATGTAAATATATGAAGAGCACTTGAAGAGGGAGAACCAAGAAAAGTTATTGGTTTTGATTAATACTTTTCACAACATATTGAAAACTTGTGAGTTTTGCCCCATTAATTTACAAAATTTATGAAATCGTCGGAATTTTACCATCCACCCGGTTATTTGATAAAATGCCTGTTTTGACTAATTGCCTGCTACATTTATATTAAATGGAGGTAGCGGAAGATATGTATATTTTTGCATTCGACTAGAAATAATTCATTCCATTGTTAACCCGCATCATTTGTACCTCGTAATCAATATTGCACATTGCGCAATGCACCTATTAAAATTTTTGTTTGATAATAAATTTGTATAGTTTTATCGCGTCCACGACAAACAAGGATGTAGTGGTTGTTAGATGAAACGGGTATTTCCAATCAATCGTGGTAGTACCTCATAATTGTGGTAGTGCCCCAATTAATTAGGCTACTAATCAAAATGTTGCGGTACTCCATCAACTTGGGTGGTGGTGCTACCCTAATTAAAAAGAAATGTCCATATCGTTCAAAAAATTGGGGTAGTACCTCAATTTTAGGGGATGAGCCCTAACACATTAATCCCCGTAGGTCTCTATATTAATTTGTCTCCTATACTTATGAGCGGGTGGTGAGTTTTTAAAGTTTTAGATCGCGTAAATGCGAAATTACATAATTAAGTAAGCAAAGATAGACTCAAGAGATTTAGTACAAAAATTACAATTTGTTGTATTGAATAACTCGGGTATCATCATTCTCACTGTCCATATCCATAGTGAAAAAAACACAAAATCAGAACAAAATCTGATGGTACCTAAGATGTTTTGAATATCCAACACTCATTTGCGTCCGTCCGGAAGAAAATGGGCATAAGTGCATGAAAACTCAAAAGTCAGTTCCTACTGGGGTTGTTCCCAAGACTTGGAGATGGACGTCGCAGTATTTTTCATAATTTCCCCGGTAAAAATTGGGGATTCGAGCTGCGTTTCAAAATACCATAGGAATTCTAATAGCCGGCTAAAAAAACCTACAGAAAATCATATAGCTGGCTGTAGAATGCGGAGAAAACCATACGGCCGGGCTATACGAAGCGATAAAAAAGTATGCAGCCGGGCTATAGTTCCTATAGTCGGGCTTTACACTTTATCGCCTGGCTGTTGCTTTTTCGCCAACGATTATAAAAGGCTATAAGAAATTAATAAGAAATTCGTGTGCTTTGGAAATCATTAAGTTTGATACGGAACCACCTTAATATTTACAAAACACACGTTATATTTTCCTTTACTACATATTTTTTTTCATCAATTAAAACGAGAATAATTCATACAGGATGTGCAAACATTTCAGAGTCATGAGTTGAATAATGCTGACTCCGCCAGATTAAATATTACAGCTTAACACAAAGCGGAGCGGCGACGCACTGGCGCCTACAAACCTAACAGGGATACTTCACGCATTGCGTAACGCGTGAAGTATCACTGTTAGGTTTGTAGGCGCCAATGCGCGTTCCGCGCTGGCTGCCGCGGCGCTTGAAGCACTTATTTCACACCAGAGGTATTGCACAGTATCATACGAGACTGAAGGCGCTCTAATATATTAAGAATGGCAGGCATCCATCAAAAGTACGGAGCTTTCCTCGCAAAATAAATCAAGATACTACGGCCCAAAAAGAGAGCAGCGGTCCAAAAACTCACGAAGTCCTAGCATCCGTAATTAGTGACGTTTAGCATACACTTTACGTATCGCCCGGCCGTGAGTTGCTTAGTCGCCATCGGCTATAAAAGGCTGTAAGAAATTGTGTAGCCGGCTATAGAAGCTATTGGAAAGCTTACAGCCGGCCGTAGGTCTATGGTATTTTGGAACACAGATTCTACTGCCAATTTTTACCAGGGTTTTTTTGAAATGGGAAATTGTAGAAAAATAAATTCGACGTCAAAACCGTCAAAGGTGTTTTTGTTCGTCAAAACGGTCGCTAGGGACAGTCCAAATCGCTAAAAAAAACGTTTCATTCCGAAAGATGAAGTGTTCACAACAAAATATTATCGCACATCAGTCACTCCCGGGATTTAGAAGATTCTGAAAATATTAAAAAGGCAAATTTACTCAATTGAACCTTTTTTTGAGTCACGACCATCAGTGCCATCACGCTTTTTATTTTTGAAGCGTGTGATATTCTGAAAAATCTTTGTGCCTAATTTATAGCCCTCACTACCAATTGCAAGTTTACCGACTGTTGAGATTGTGCATCATTCTGGTGAATATACTCGCCGTTTTGTTTATATTTGTGACGACCGTTACAGTTACGACCGTCTCACCGCATAAGATATTTTGCGTGTAAAAAGAAGGGGGGAAAAAATCTCTGATAAAAAAGTACCTGTATTAAATTTTTAAGCCTGATACTATTCTTGACGAGGAAACAAAACCATCGATCTAATATAATCAAGTTGAATTTTTAGTCTTTTGGAGGTCAAATTTGATAGTTTTCGTAAAATCGCCAATAAGCGTTTTACACCGACCAGCGACCACACTGGGTTTGGTGCAATGCATGAAGTATTCCTGCACTCTTGTAGGCGCTAGTGTGCTGTTCGCGCCGACCAACGACCGCGTTGTGTTTGGCGCAATGCGTGAAGTATTCCTGCAGTCGTGTAGGCGCTCATACGGGTTCCGCGCCGACCGGCGGCTGCACTTTTGGCGATATTAGAAACGATGATACTGCATTCGATTCAAAACAAACCGTAGAAACAGACAAGAGAGGATACGTTTAAAGAATGACTGGGTAAAATTGATGAAACGGTTTATGCAGAGTGGAGACAAAGATATTTGAAAAAAGAGTCTATCAAAAATTAAATGAAAACAAGAAGCAGAAGCTAATACAAGTAAATTTTCACCCGTGACTTCGGAGGAACATTTTGATATAAAGAGACAACGTTTATTCTGCCAATAAGAATTGCACTGAGAAGTGAAAAAAGGAAATAAGGGCAGATTTGCGGATACAAGTGAACAATGGCTCACCTAAGAATGTAACACAGCTACCCTTTTTAAAGAAAATGGACAATCTTGAGGAGGAATAGGCTAAAAACAGGTACGAACACGAGTTTGTGTTCATACCTGTTAAAAGTAATAAAATAATAGGCAAAATTCAATCGGAATTTTATTCTCTTCGATTACAGTAACAACAATTGGACGTATTTCTATCAAACGGACCTAAGCCCCATAGGGCGAGGAAGGTAGAGGGGGGCTTGGATTGGCGGCGGAATCGGGCGTCCGGCTTATTCCGTCCCATACTTGCAATGCTTTTTCATGGCTCTTAGGTCCGTTTGACAGAACGCGCTATCCGGCATTCTAAATTCCTCAAAAGGAACTCAAATTGGCGCTTAGTTCCGTTTGATAGAAATACGTCCAATTCTTCCCTTGGACTCGCCGTTTTAAGATGATTGCAGATTTCGTGGGAAAATCGCGATCTCAAGGAAAATTCAATTTTCCTAGTCACACTGCCGCGATATCTCATAAACTGGAAGTCACAAATTAATAAATGTGTAACGTTCCTCATAGGGAATGTTGTGCTCTTTATAAAAAGTTCAATGACATTTCCCTTAGGATTGATTGTTTTTGAGATACAAGCGTAAACCCGGGCTCCGGAGGAGTATTTTGACCCCCCAGCCCGCCTTTTTCGAGATGGCGGCCTTATATGGAAGAAATTTAATTGCTAATTTAACAATTCAATTGCTAAAAAAAGTGACTGCAATATTTCAACGAAGATTCCACAACCACAACAAAAAAAATGCTACTTTAACCACCCCCGTGGTTAAATTAGCATCCAATAATGAGTAAAGTGGTTAAATTAGCTTACAATAGTGGTTGAAGCAGCATTCTTTTTGTTGTGAAATCTACATTGAAACACTGCAGTCACTTCTTTTTTTTAGCAATTGAATTGTTAAATCAGCAATTTAATTTTTTACGTGTAGCGAGCAGCCGATTCCGGTAAACTTTTGTTATGTCGTTCTGGTGGCCTTTTTAAACATGTTTCCGCAAAGAAACCTTTTATATATCGATTTTTCCGGAAAAATTATAGATTGACCAGACTAGTTGCGAGCCTCAATGTCACGTTTTAATTACAGGAGGCTGTCAGTACCTAAACTATTTTATATTTTCTGCGGCTGTAAGTGATCTCTNGCTGACAACTTGAGAGATCACTTAACGATGAGTGCACGGGCAATTAGCGCTTGCCATCTGCTCGGCCTCTTTTGGCAGCCCGACAAAGATTCCCCCGAGAATGCACAATTTTAAGGTAGTAAAGTCGGATTCGAGTTATTGTTCTAGCCGAGGGATGACTCATCAACCGTATGTGGTCGTCAGTGGGATGACAGTGGCGAGAGATTATCGATACTTCTGCCGTGCAACGCAAAAACGTCATTTTAATTTTTTTGGAAACAATGAATCATAGCAGAAAAACTTATGTACTTTGGGACAATGTTTTTACAGAATGGAGATGTTGCATGTGTGAGGAATTTGCGATTTGACTGTTGATTCACATGTAAAAGTTCGTGAGAAACACGATGGTGCCACTGGATTTCTCTGAAATCAACTCCCAAGCTCAAAAAAAGCTCTCAAGTTGAGGCCAAAATGGAGGGGATATCCCACGCTATCCAGAGAATCTACCTCTACATCAAGACGAACTCTCCATGCAAAGATAGGGAGCAAATACACTAGCAGTGATGCCGTGTTTTCAGTTTTGGAGTCCCCAAATAAAGTGGCAACCCCGCTAATGTATTTGCTCCCTATCCTTGCATGGAGAGTTTGTCTTGATGTAGAGGTGGACTCTCAGGATAGCATGGGATATGCCCTCCATTTCGGCCTCAACTTGAGAGCTTTTTTTGAGCTTGGGAGATGATTTCAGAGAACACCAGTGGCACCATCGTGTTTCTCACGAACTTTAACTTAAGAATCAACAGTCAAATCGCAAATTCCTCACACATGCAACATCTCCATTCTTCCTCAAATACTGTCAAGAACTTGACCTGAAGATCGGAAGTGCATACTGCCGTGCTAAGGAAGAACGCCGCATGAACATTCGAGAGTTGCCAGATTTCTCTTGAAAAACATGTATTTTTGACGACATTCATGCACATTTTTCTCTGGGATTTTTAGACATTTTAGAATAAATTGCGTACGAAATTGTCTGAAAATTTTGGAAATAATATTCGCAATTTTCCCAGTAAATACGGTTATTATTGAAGGAAATTTGGAGGTCATACGGAGGGCTTCCTTAGCACGGTAGCAGAGGTAAAACATTTTTTATTTTATAACGTGTCAAGTTCCAAAAAAACACGGGAAAATCTTGATGGATTTACGGCGTTCTTGCTTAGCACGACAGATTTCCCCATGTGAAGCTATGGTAAGTAATCGATTTATGAGATGTTCGTTGCGAACACCCGCCTTATCTATCCTTTTCCATAGGTTTAAATGGACCGCGTTTTGCAGAAAAGAACCAAGCCACATCAGCAACTGCCAAATTTAACTGGACAATTTAATTTTTCGATTGAACACGTTAATGCGGATTCCAATGGAAACTTTAAGGAATTTGCCTCGTTCGAGGTAGAGATTTCACTGAAATTTGCACAAAAATCTGCGCAACCGTTTTCTTGTAGAAAATTCAACTGCTGATTAAATTTAGTAATAACTGATGTGGCTTGGTTTCTTTCGTGACGTGGTCTAACGGCGAATCAATCGATATTTCGCAAAGTACGCCAAGTCACTAGATTTAGCATCGATATTGGACGCTAAATTTGATGAATGGAGAATTTGCATGCACATTTTTTATTGCTTCGTCTGAGAGTGCTTAAAGAGCTGATTTCTCAGTATTGTTTATAATTTTTTTCTGATATTAAAAATAGTATAAAGATAGATTTAAAAGTGAGGAAATGCACCGCCTAGTGACGTCATATGGCGGCATTTCCCGATTAAACGCATGTATTTTAGCTGATCAGATCATTTTGTCATATATCATCTCCAATAATTGTTCAATTCATGAACCAAGGGTATCCTCGTGTTCAGTTCACTCAGTAGTTTGCACTTAAACACAAAACCATTAAAATTAAGATACTTACAAATTCTCCATTGATGCTTCTATGAAACAATGGATCTCTTGCATAGGTCGGGAATCTGCGCTCAAGTACTGATCCCTGTGAAAAATTACGCGAGGAACACGATTACGCCCCTAGCTTTCTCTGAAATCAATCCTCAAGCTCCGAAAAAGCTCTCAAAATTGAGGCCGTCATGGAGGGAATACATCACGCTTTCCTGAGAGCCCACCTTTGTATCAAGTCAAACTCTCCTTGCAAAAGTATGGAGCAAATACATCGACAGGATTGCCGCTTTGTTTGGGGACTCCGAAACTGCAAACACGGCAACCTTGCTAATACATGTGCTCCCTATCCTTGCAGGGAGCGTTTGACTTGATATAGAGGTTGACTCACAAGACGTGGGGTATCCCCTCCATTACGGTCTCAACTTTGAGAGCTTTTTTGTGCTTTTGGAGTAAATTTTAGAGAAAACAAAGGGCAGTTTTACAGAAGAATAGTACTTAAATCGCAAAGCCCCCGCATATGCAAGAGCTTATGCACAGTGGATAAAATCTGAAAGGAATAATCAGAGACGCTTGCTAACTGAAAATTCGCAACACCTGCCATAATGCAATTATTCGGGCTTCATGGATGTGCGTATTGCATCCGCAAAAATTGAAGGAGTTCCATATTTCGACGAGACACGGCGCCTGGATGCAATTATTCGTGCTTCATGGATGTGCGTATTGCATACGCAACAATTGAAGGAGATCCGTATTGCGACGAGACACGGCTTCTGGATGCAACTACAGTGGATATCGGATATAGCGACATCGGTTATAACGACCTATCGGGCATAACGACGTAAACTGGTCGGTCCCGGCTGAAATCCCATGCATTCAATGTATTTATGTATCGGTTATAACGACATCGCATATAACGACATATCGGTCATAGCGACGGAGTTTTCGCGTCCCAACAGATGTGGTGATCGGTTATAACGACCTGAGCGACAGCAACAGAGGCCGAAGAGGAGAGGATCTCGTTTCCAGACGCCCTAGAAGCCAACACAACTGTTCAAAAATTCCTAATTTTGTACCCAGAATGGAACGATTCCACTTTATCACACTTTACGCTCGGCCCATAGAGCGTTACAAAAAGGGTACACGAACACGATTGTGAAGCAAAAAGAAATCACGGACTATTATTCAAATTAGAAGTTTTATACTTCTTCGGTATTGCGCATATGTATTGCAAACATAATGTAGTGTGTAGTGCATGTATTCTCAATATTATAAAATACCTTGTTTTTACAAATTCAAACAAAGTGTTTTATTTAAAATTAGTCCTAGAATAAAAAAATAAATGAATTAAATAAATATTCAATTCAAATAAAATTAGATAAAGCTAATAAACAAAGGTGTTACTGAAGAGATAATAAATCAGCAGCAAAATTCACCGGGCTCTGGAATCTCACCTACAGCACAGCCTTGTTCTCAGCTCTTTAACATAGGGTACGTGCGTAAAAATTCCACTATCGGTTATAACGACTATCGGCTATAACGACCGAATATGGCTGGTCCCTTCAAGGTCGTTATATCCGATATCCACTGTACGTGGAGGAGGCAGAATCGAAACGAGAGGGTATTGAATGTTACGAACATCGGTGTTCCGCCTTCAATTTTTGAGGTAGGCCAAAAAGCATCCTCCGCTCAGAAATATATTCAAGGATTTGCTTTGTTTCTTGCACTCTTGAGCTAACAAAAATTCTTATTAAGTAATAAGTAAAACTTAGCAGTAAATAATATGAAAGTCTATCCGACAATTTTGACGTTAGTCCTAAATTTTCAATACGGTGTCTGGCGGTAAGAAATCATCATAATTCTATCAGTTTCCATGATTTATGAAAAATACATTGAAAACTGAAGATTAAGTAAGTCCGTAAGTGCTACTACCGGACGTACTATTCGGTTCTAGGAACCTTTGTCCTAGATTCCATAAGCTCACGATCAGTTGTATGAGCCGAGGATATAGGGTTATTGGAACCGAAGGTACGGTTATGTGAACCAAATAGTATGGCCGATATGCATCAAGACTGTACATGCGGTTTTTTGAACCGGACTTTTCTTCTTATTGTATAATGAAAAATAAGCAGTATTTAAATTTCTCTCAGGATTTCTATAAGGAAGCACTCAGCGCGCTTTGATTAAATGGACCATAAAAAAAGGTACGATCTCAGCATTCTGACGAATATTTCTTCTTCTAAATTTCTCTTAAAACACGATTCGTGCAATTAAAATTACGGAAATCAGCTGGTAAGGGAGATGAGTAAAGTTTTTAGGTAGCACTACTTGAGAAAAATTTGAATTTTCCGCTCACAAGAAAAACAAGTGTCAACATATACATATACATAAGTCAAATCGCACGCCGAAATTCTGAAACTCTTCACCTCTCTTAATTTAAAAATCTAAATTTTTGTTTATACTCCTATTTTCAAAATTACCTGTAAAGACGTTAATAGTCTGAGTCGCTGAATGTCTCAAAATTATAATAACTAACTAACTAACCAGTTTTAGTAGGCTCCATATAGCATTGTTGTGAACTTCCCTTTCACGTTTGTATGTGAGGAATATTCTGTGAGAATTTCAAGCACAGCAATATTGCTAGTCCGTTTTCCTTTGATGAAATAAAATAGGAGTGTAGCTTTTGAAATACCGCAAACGAGATACGCGTTTTTGCAGTTCACCATCGACGTGCTGTTTGGTGCAACATTAGTCTTCACGGTTATAGGACATTTCATCAACAATTTTTGTCCGCGCACTTGTTTTTTCCAGTAACTTACGTCTACGCGTTTTTTCGGCACGGGAGTTTTGGTCCACGTGCCAGTTGAGACCCAAAGTTGATTGGCCCACATGTAAATACAAACGACAATTGCTCACGACGTTTTTGAATGAAAATGTATAATGCCATGGAAGAATGAGGGTTTGCTTGTTTTTTTGTTTTGTCTGTTTGGTCCAACGGAGAATAATATATAGTTGAGAGTTTTGGTAAAAATGGGGGAGCCTCAATTCCATGAGACAAAATTCACTAAAACTCTCTACACCTCTTTGGTGTAACAGAACTTAATTATCTTTCAAGAAATTCCCACCTTGTTATACCTGAACCGGATAAACCTTTATATTTGCCTCAGCTAAAGGCTCTTAGATTTTTCCTGTGTACGATAAGTATCTTGATTTATTTTGCGAGGAAAGATCTGTACTTTTAAAGGATGCCTGTCATTCTTAATATGTTCAATTTCTTATAATACTGTGCAACACCTCTGTTGTGAAATAGTTGCTCCAGGCGACGCTGCACAGCGGGCGGGCGGCCAGCACGGAACGCGCATTGGCGCCTACAAACCTAAGTGGATACTTCAAGCATTGTGCAATGCGTGAAGTATCCACTTAGGTTTGTGGGCACCAGTGAGCCTCTTAGCACGCTGGCAGCACGCCGCTTCGCTCTGTTCGGCTTTAACAGTTATACTCGCATAGTCAGCGGTTTTTAATTCATGATTTTGAAATGTTTGCACACTCCGCATTGATTATTCTCATTTAAATTGATGGGGGAAAATATGTATCAATGTATCAAAGGAAAATAATAATATAATGCGTGTTTCTTAAATATTGGTGGTTCCGTGTCAAATTTAATGATTTCCAAAGCACTTTAATTTTTTTCTTTTACATTTTGTGATTTTATTGTGCTGCAGCGAGGTGCACGCGCAACGAAACGCTCAAAATTTGACGTATTCATTGACTCTAAAAGATCGATGTACAAATGGGTTAAAACTGAAGATTGCGTGCTTCTTTGTATTTTTCCTCTTTTATTCATTTTTGCAGTTTCTGTCGGCACAACTGCGGCTCATTGAGATTAATGTCGCTTGAAAAAGGTTTTACAAATATTTGTCACGTTTTAAAAATATAAATGTTTTCAAAATGAAGTAATTTCGTAAAGAAAAAATTAAAAAAAAAGAAAGTTCCTGTACATATATAAGGTATATTATAAATAGAATGTTTTAAGGATAGAAATAAAATCAAATATTCACCAGTGACAATTTAAAAAGATGATTCAAAATGAGAAAGTAATCACATTTCATTTAGAAAATGAGCAACACTAACAACACCTCCTTCTCTCTCAATTCCTCATTTCCATATTGTCAATATAATTTTACATACCGACTAAAATATAACGCTTGGACCAAGTCACTGTTACTTATTTTACGTGTGGGCATAAACTATTGGACAAAAAAGGTGCGCGGATAAAAAAATGTTAACAAAATATCCTGAAACCGTCGTCACCAATAAGGGAGGCAACTGTGAACGAGTTTTGGGACTAGTTGGGCTTCTTTTTCCAATTAAGAACTAACATTCCTGTCTCATCCATAAAAATACGCATCTGCATGGGGAAAGAAACGGCGTCTTCGCTGTTTCTAAATCCGGCCAGAAATTGCAGTTCCTTCGTGCAAGATGGGTCGCATTTAGCAAAAAGGAACCATCGCAATTACAGCGTTGTCACAATGTTGCTTCTTCAAAATTATCTGAAAAATCTCCTGGAGCAGCAAATAGTTTTGGCTTCCCACCACAAAATTGTTAATTTAAAAGGGAAATAATTGTGTATATTGTGATGCTGTACATACATTTAGTATTTTTAAAAGAAAAGGAGAAGTTCCACGATTTTGAAAACATCTTAATCACGCTGGTTTCTTTTTGCTGAATGCGATCCAAATGTGGTCCAGTTGGTTCCACGACCATTTGGACGTGCTTCTGCCAAACGGAACTATGTGAATTAAGACATGAGCCCTGAGACCCGTAAGAATATATGCATAACAAGGCTCACATCATAATGCACATAGTTCCGTTCGGCAGAAATTTGTCCAAATGGTCAGCATATCGGAGCCAATTTATTTTGTTGGAAAATATATAGGGGTCAATATAAATATCTGTCGTACCCATACTAACCCCCCTGAGGTTTACTCAGGCCGTAGGTGCCCCATGTCGATTAGTATCACATCGTGTAAACACGCCGACTCGTGTCAAAATGGGTGAGCGATTCACTTCAATGAATTGCGAAGTCTTCCAGCGGAAATAGTAGGGCGGGGAGCAGACCGCTCTATATTAGATCCGCCATTTAATGAGTCAAAATTTAGTTCGCGCGACCTCAGGTTCAATTGAGCGCGCGACAAGATGAACACATCCACCAACACCGCGGTAGTTCCCAAGCAGCATTGCCGCTTGTTTCAGAATTGGACTATATTTTGCAACTAGGAACCACAATTTCTGGCATAGTCTAGAAACAACGTATGTACTTTGTGCTATTCTGCCGTGCTAAGGAAGAACGCCGTATGAACATTCTGTTGTTGCCGCAAATTTCCCCCGATAAAAAGTTTATTTTTGAGGAAAATTATCAATATTTTTCCTTGGAATTTGCAGACTTTTAGATCAAATTACAAGCCTAATTATTAGAAGAATTGGAAAAATCTCACAAATTTTCTTGAAAATTGGAGATTTTTCGAAGGAATTTTGGCAATGCCTGAAACCTCATACGGCGTTCTTCCGTAGCACGGCAGTGTTAGTTTCCTCATGCGCATAAGCGTTTTTACGGATGAGCCAGAAATTTTAGTTCCTAAATGCAAAATGTAGTTCAATGGACCACTAGACAGGGTAGGAATGGAGCATTAGAGGAGATAAGTTCCAAAGCACGTTTTACATCTTTAAATCAATTCTTCAGTCGGCATTCACTTATGTAGGGTGATCCACGGTGCGGAACAGCTGGAAAAACGTCGAAACCGACTTTGCACTCTCGCTCCATGTTTCGCCCTCAATCAGCGATAATACCACCCGTCTACGAGCGTGTTTAAATAGTGGTATTAAACCAGACTGAGTGGCAAAGCGTGAATGATCGATTATTGATATTAAAGGATATCCTTGTATTTTGTTCACCTAATAGTTTCCGCCTAAACACGAAACTCGTCAAATTTCAAACACCTGCAAATTCTCCATTAATATAATAAGGAAGTCGGCAATATCGCTCTCAACATTGAAACAGTGCGCTCAT